>JADLZN010002450.1:0-198248 GCA_018155175.1 Sinocyclocheilus anophthalmus | reverse complement strand
TGTCAATACTTAGCCCCTGCTGGTAGATAATGTAACTACACCATTATGCATATGCAAAGGTATATTTCTCCATTAAAATGAAGCCATGTGTACTTATGAAATAATATTTTTTAAGTAACAAATAAATCACAAAACATATTTTTATTGTTTTTACACTAGTGACTTTATTTATTGATTTATTGTTTTTATAAAACCATTTCATGGGGTCTTTAATGTGGGCAAAAAATAGCAGAACACCATTTGTTTTGAAATCCAAGTGGCTCAGGACCTATGCAATTTACAGCTGAGAAGTAGAAAAGCTCTATGGTTACTAAACAGTACATACCCTACCACCCCAGTTTAAACACGTTCAACTGCCCAAGGTTTTTCTCAGAATTACATTCACTCCACTGCCAAAATACTTGGCAGATCTCCTTGCCACTATGTTTGCTGTTACTCTGGCCGAATGAGAGGTAGCCTCTAGCCATCAAAGCTACGCAAATTCTCTTTGAAAACTTTAAAAGTCTCTCAGTGAGGCAATACTGCCATATCCAAGAGCGTGGTGCGCCATTCACTCCACCCTTTGCAAATGCAAGACTTCCTAACCTAATAACACTTTTACTTCCTCTGCCCAAGAGCTTCAACGAGTGAGGGGTGGGGTTTGAACCTATGCTAAGCCGTGCTACCTGCTTTCACCAGTTTTAAGGAAATGTTTAGAGAAAGCAGAGATCGCTTAAGATGACTTGGAAAAGTGAGCGACATATTGCAGCCATTACGTTAACGTTCAGCCTTAATGGATGGGACACTTTTCTTGGTCTCTCGAAAAGACATGAACTTGTGTCAAGAATGTGATGACATTCTTGAAGTCACTTAAAGTCAACATGAAACTGTTCACAACCCATTTTTTGACATGTGTTTCCCCCCCCCCCCCCCCCCTTAAAAAATCAAAATACTATTTGATTAGAAAAATGTTGAAATGAATTGATTAGAGTATGAAAAGGACATGAGATTAAGATGGAGATCACGTTGACTTATTTGTCATAGTTTAAGGCATTTATTCATACATATATACTGTATATATATAGATAAGATGTGTGTGTGTGTGTATGGCATATATATAATATATTATAATTTGCCTCCTCATAATTTTTTAAAGAAAAGCATAGTTTAGAATCACAATGAATTTTTTCATCCTCTCATATTCACCTTCACCGATTCCATCACATCCTGTTTTAATGACTGTATATCTGACATAACATACGCCACTCTGAGGATGCTTGTCAGTCGTCTCTGGAAAACAGACTTTCTCAATGTTTTTTCTTTTCCATGTGTGTTGTTGAATGCATGCAGAAGCGCTTTTACATTGGATGTCCATGCAAAGGATGGTATGCAGTAATCAGGCAAGCCCTTTTACACTGCTAGGGCTACAATCGTCTTTGAGACGAAGGGATTATTGATAAGATGTCGTAATTTTAGTTAGCGTTTTATAGCGAAATACGCCGAACTGATGCTCTGAAAGTATTGTATTTCATTGCATCTCCATAGCTGCCTCATCCTGTCTGAAATTGTGAATATATTGTTTTGAATATATTCACTACGACAGTCGGTCTGTACATTTGTAATACTCTAGAGATTTCAAATACTTTTAACGCCTATATATGAACACAGCTTTGTGATGATACTTTCAAAAAATCCGCTGCTTTCATTGTTGTCTTAACACAAGCTATAGCTTTATAACACCTCCACCATGTAACGCAGTTTCGTAATAGTCAAAAAAATTCACAGCTGCAATTATATCCTTTAAACCTTATCCAAATCTAGATGTATACTTCATATACATTAAGCACAAACACTGAGAAAAAAAGAACCTGTAATTATCATAGACGCTTTGCCTATCGATTACTGCGGTATATTAATGTATCAGCAATCAAACCACACCTTTATATCTAATCAATATTCAACTGAATGTCATTACAGGCTTTACTTTTCACACTCAGGCATGATTTATGGATAAAAAAAGCCCTCATTTGCTATAAACATGTACATGCAATATGGAAATACATTGTATATATAGATAAAGATGGGTGGACAAATGAACAAACAGACCAAGATTGAGAGGAAAGATGAGCAGATGTGATTCAGAAACAGATCATAACAGAGGTGTTTTGGGGTTGATGGAGGTGGGCGCTCTGAGCTCGCTTCTCATCTTGTTTTGAAAGAAAGTTAGGCCTTGTTCACACTGCACATTAATCCGATTTGTTTTCCAAATCCAGTTGTTTTGGACTGACTGTGTATGTTGCGGTGCTTAAAGTGACTGGATCTGTTTGATAAGACACTTTAGCCAATATCTAATATAGCGTATCTACAGTGCTCACTATGGTAATGACTATAGCATTAGGATGATGCTAAGCTACTCTCTTTTATAACAACTGAGATAGGGTGTATTTTATTCATCCATTGCATTTATTTGCTATGTAGCAAATAATAAATTCCATAGTTCACTACGTGGAAAAAAAAAATGGGTGGATGTTGTCTGTGACATTATATACACGCTGCGGCCTGAATTACAAAAAAAAAACATTAAAATCCAATCCAAATATTCATACCCTGTTGTGCTTAATTGCATTAAATGTGTACTTCAAATCTAAAAAGTATGTTTTTACAAGACTACACTTGCAGAAATGATATCTGCACTTATATTCATATCTGAACCTGCAGATATGGTTATGATTATTAATGTCTGAACTTGCAGATTTTAATATAATAATATTAATTAAATAAAGGCCACTTAAGTGTACTTAAAGATAGACACTATCATGACTGTTTCTTAACACACTTACACCCCCCCCCTTTTATTTTTGTCTTTTTTTTAGAAGTGCTTCTTTGATAGTCAATTAAAATGTTACAGTTGTTTATAAGTACTTTTTTAATAATTGTTCCGTCATTGCTTTAACGTACATTTTGAATGTGACCTAACAAGTACATACTAAAGCACATGTAAAGTATGTGATTGTAATTTGAACTGTAGTATGTTTTTTGATGTTTATTCAATGTTAATATATTTGAAATGTACTGAATTGCAACTTTATCATCACAAATGTGTAATTACAAATATATACCACACTTTTTTCAATAGAAATTACATTAAAGTACATTCTAGTTTATCATAAATGCTTGTCAGTACACTTTCAGCAGTCTAGGCACAACAGTCAACCCCTATTTTAAAGACAACAGATTTATGAATTCCATATATAAAATATACATTTTCCTTTAATTGAACGAACGTCAAGTACGTGTCCGGAAAACATATTAAGTATAGTATTTTTTAAATGTATTATTTCGTAATAATACACTAGGTTACTTCATATTACACAGGTTATCTGAAACACGTTTCAATTTTAATTGCCAACTTTCCTTCTCGATGACCTGATAAATGTGTTTGGATCTTTTTGATCTGTTATATGCGAAAAAAAAAAAAATCTAATTTTTGCTGCCTGTGTGAACAAGGCCTTATAGAAATGTGAATGGCAAACCTTTGACTGCTTGGAAAAGCACCTGTTATCTTTCTGTGTAGCAGCACACCTCTCTCCGCCGTCTGTGGAGATGCTCTTGATGTCAACAGGTTGACGGATAATGAAGTGTGCACTTCAGCGGATGAGCTGAGCTATTAGGTGTTGGTCTGCATGTGTCTTATGTGTGTATGTGACTTTGTCCACACACTGTCATCCAGGAGGCCTGATCTTTCATTTCTTGTACAGACCTTTTGTTTTCTATAAGAAGAAACAAAAAACTTTCAAAAACTGAGCACACTAATGTAACAGACAGAAGAACCAAGAGATGGAGGACTCTGTACATTCTCTGGATGTGATAAATGTCATGCACTTTACAAGGACCACTGGACGCTAATGCTAAACCTAAAAGACAATCTTGGAAAGAGAACAAGAGATGCATCTTTTCCTTCCAAAAGATTATAACTGTAAAGAGATCTATCAATAATGATTATGAGGATGAGTATATTATAAATCATTATAAGCTTACAATGACTTGTGCATTTTTCTGTGTCTCTTTAATTTTGGGATGATGGTGATGTTGATTGATTCATTCATGAAATTGTTAGTGGTTACTGGTGGATTCATTAGTTTTAACAGTCTTTTGTCTAATTGCTTTATTTTATTATTCACATGCTCAATGGCATATGACTTAAAAATAGTGAATCTAGATTGTTTGGAGCTATTTTTATTTATATATTTTATATTATTACTATGTATTATTATTATATATTCCACTGTGTTTTTAACCTCTCATACCTAATTGCCATATTATTATTATTTTTATTTGTATTTTATTTTATTTTTTTACACATACTCAGTGTCACAATTATTTTTTAACATAATGTAAACCCCCCCCCCCCCCCCTTAAAAAAACTAGTGATCTAGATTTTATTTATTATTTTATTTTTTTTATTTTAATTGGGTTTAACCGTCTCTTAACTAATTGGTTGTTTTTATTTTACACATGCTTAATGTCACAAATTAGCATCTATATGTAGTATGTAATGTATAGTACAGCATCTGTTACTTTATCCGGATCCATCCAGCCAGCCAATTTGTGACATTAAGCCATTGTGTATAGACGAATATATATAAATATCATATATATAAGTATTAGTTGCGGCAAATGATTAATCGCGATAATCGCATCCAAAATAAAAGTTTTTGTGTACCCATTTGTTTATACTGTTTATATTATATATTTATACTTAAGACGTAAATATTTGGAAAGTTATATTACCTGTAAATTACATATGCTACGAGACTATATTTAAATACAAATCTAACATCATTTTTTTGTAAATCTATACATGCCTGTGTTGTATTTTAATTACATAATAAATATAAACGTAACACCAGATATTATGTAAACAAAACTTTTATTTTGGATGCGATTAATTGTTTGACAGCACTATAATATATTATATATGATATATATATATATATATATATATATATATAATATAGATCTATAGATATATATAGATTTTTTTTTTTTTTTTTTAATTTTAAATTTTTTTTTTTTTCAAAAGATTTGAAATTAGGTTATAAAGTATAAGTAACATATGTTTTTTTAAGAGTTTTGCATATGGTTGGCTTTAGACAGGTAAACAAGAAGAAGAAAAAAAGCCAGTGCTCTCAGTGCTGTACATGAGGCCATTATACATCTTTTTGTTGCTAGTGAACGCTAGCGAGCAGAAAGATCTGTCCAAATGCATTGTGTAGTGCTCCTAATTGAAGCAAACTGCACTTTGTGTTGCACCGAGAAAGCAAAGTCATCTATTTATAATCCACTCCATATGGGCGATGGATAACCTGTGGGAGAGCAAACATTTCCAGCTTCCCGCGACAGGCGAAGACTCACCTTCCACTGGCCCGTCTCTCCCATCTGTTCTAGTTCAGCTCAGCTGCTCCAAACCTGCCCAACACCATTACCACCCCTCTGTCACCGCCACAGGTGCTTATTTCTGCTGCAGATGCCTCTGTTCTCTTATTGTTTGTAAGAAGGGCCGACAGACTGTCTGAGATGAGATAGCATGCAGTAGACAGGAGTCCTGGCAGCTGATGGCTATTGATCCAAAAATGCCATCTGCGGGAGAATCTGAACTCTCTCTTTCAGAGCCAAATTTAAAATGCAGCAGTCATTGCATCATCATTAGAATATCTTAGTTATGTCAAAGTCATTTATTTGAAGGGTTATTGTGCTTTAGAGCAGTGGTTCTCTAATGGTTTCACTTCAAAACCCAGAGTACAGATTGACAGCTAGATGAATGTACAGTGCAGTCTGCGAGAGCAGGTAGTTTCCTAACACCTTGCTAATAGCAATTCGTCATCTTATGTTCCTCATTAGCTGTGCAAAGAAACCGGCTAGAAGAGCGGAGTGAGGTTACTGTGTATGTAAGAGATGATCTGATCATAATTAATAACAGTAAGAGATGTTACTGTTATCTAAAACTAGAACTATTAAACTAATTGGCATAATCTGAAATGAAATAAAATATAAATAATAAAAAAAGGTTAAACTTAAATATAAAAAAATTTGAAATGTGGAACAAGTTTAAGCTGAAAATAACTAAAACTTAAATAAAAGTAATTAAAGCTCAATAGAAATATTTTTTTTAAATAAAATGAAATAATATAGTTACTAAAACATAAACTAAAATTAAAATGCAAATTGAAAATATTAATAAATACCATAATAATATAAAATAGTACTAAAATAACATTGATTATGGTTTGTAATATGAGTATTCACCATTTGAGAGCTAAAGTACTTTTCACTTACATCTCATGAAAAAATAAAAAAAAGCAGCTGCTTAAAGTGATCTTGTGAGGAAGTGCAGAGACCACAGTGGATCAATATAGCTTTGGGTCGATGGTAATTGATGAAAGGCTCTGGCCTTACTCCCCTTTCACCTCCAGCACAGCAGAAGAGTAAATGATAGTTCAGACAAACTACACTGTAAAAAATGAATGTGAATTTGTGAAAATGTGAATTTAACGGTAAATTACTGTAAAAATGCTACAGTAAAAACCTGTTAAATGGTTAACGGTAAAAATATACGGTGAAAAACTGTATTGGACATTACATGTAATTTTACGGTAGTATACCGTTTTTGGAAGTGAAAAAGACTATAATTTACAGTGAATAACCGTAAATTGACATTCCCAGAATTCCCTGTGTTACATTTCAAATGTGATGTTTTTTTGTTGAAATAACTATGTTCCTTCTTAGTTTTTTCTTATCAGTTTTGTATATTAGGGTTGTGTGTTACACCTAATGTTGTTAAATGAATGTTTATTGCATTATTTCAGTTTCATGTGTGTTAGCATGATGGTGTTTGGCGTTTGTGTGAATGACACTGTGCAACTTATATATTATATGGAAAATGCTTGTGATGTCTTTGGTTTCATCATGTGACTTTCTCATCACCTCCTGCATTTGGTGGTTATCAGTGTATTACAAAGGTACAAAACAGATTTCAGTACTTCAATAGGTTGGTATATTAACATTATATCAGTTAATTAAATTACGGTATTTAACTGTAAATTTAAGTTAAAACCTCATGTGCATACCCTAAATTCCGGCAACCACAGCTGTCGTTTTTTTACAGTAAATTTTACAGATGTTTTTTTACAGTGTACTCTCCATTTCTGTCTATGTCCCAAAGCTATAGTACGAAAGAAATGCTTTGTTTGGAGGTGGACATATAATGTACTCAATATTGTTTATTTTTTTTATATATAGCTTCTCATTTTTGTTAAGATGATTTGCAGTTAAATCCAAAATTGTACTTTCCTGCATGTATAAATGTAAGGTATTTTTAATTTTAGTTCTCCAGACATATGAAAAGGGTAGCATAATATTTCCTGGCCTATATATTTAGGAAGCATGTTTTCATGATTTTAACTGAATTTAAATGCTGATATAACTTTACATTATTATTAATTATTAAAATTCATTTTTCTTTATTTATTTATTGTATAGGTTTCTGTAAGCCTTAATATTTATTTCTAAACACTGACACTGAATACAGAGCACTGATGAAACATGATGAAGGTCTGTCCTTCTTATCTATCTATCTATCTATCATCTCTTCTAGCTATCTATCTATCTATCTATCTAGCTTATCTATATGTTTATCTAAAATGTTTTGATTCATTGTTACACTGTTCAAAATTTTGGGGTTGGTAAGATTTTTTTTTTTTTAATGTTTTTGAAAAAAGTCTCCATTTTTCCGCCACTGAATAAATTAAAAAGGTGGTAATTGTGACATTTTATCTCACAATTCTGTCTTTTTTCTCCGCAATCTAAGTCCGTCTTGTTTCCCCCCCGTCAGCATTGACTTTATAACTCCAAAAAAGTCAGAATTGCAAGATATAAACCTGCAATTGTGAGAAAAAAGATGCAATTGCGATTTACAAAGTAAGATTTGCACATTTATATCTCACAATTCGGGGAAAAAAGTCAGAATTACACATTTATATCAGGCAACTGCAACTACTTATTTATTTATTTTGAAAAATAAAGTCAGAATTACACATTTATATCAGCACTGCAAGTTTCTCTTTTTTATCCAGTTGGTGGAAACACGCTTCCATCCTTCCTCATTTATTAACTGCATTTATTTAACTGTATAATATATATAAAGTTTTTTTTTTTTTTTTAGTTTAGCTATAAATCTTTTGTAAAATAAATTGTTATTACTGTCACTTTTGATCAAATAATAATCCTTCCTGAATAAAAGTATTTTATTTAAAAGAAAAACATTACTGACACCAAACATTTGGACGGTAAGAATGTTTTTATGAAGAAAACTTTAATGAAACACAAGTTTGGAGAGAAATAGCAGACAGCAGACAAAGTAGAGATTGCTTCAGCCAGAGTGGAAATTACTTGAATAAAAAAGTCATTGACAGCTAATGGTCACTCAGCACAACATCATCCACTTCAGCTCTAATATGCATCTGAGAGCTCAGTGAGGAGAGAAATGCAGAACACACCTCTTAATGGATCGAATTAGACAATATGGATTGTGTTGCTCCATTGTGAAAGACCGGATGAGTCTGCACTGAGAAGATAGGCACACTATCAATATCCTTTCAGACAAACACTGGGGCTCAGACAGGTGGAGTCATTTCAGAAAAATAGGCAATGTCATACAGGTTTGTTTTAAGTTGTGTGCTTTCCCATCTCTTTTATCACCATACACAGAAAACTGGCAAAGACAGGAAGAATAAAAGAGTCAAATAGAGAGCAAGTCATCCTAGACGAGAGTATGCCGGCTGTAAAATCTTCATGGGCTAGGATATTTTTAAGACCCCCCTGACTGCCAGGATGAGATGAGAATTACAGTGCCATGACTTAGTGCCGTCATACACTGTAAATCAAGACCTCCTCCTCCTGAAATGAGCTTTCTGTGTTTATTCTGTTTAAACCCCATTGATGCAGAGTTACATTTAAGCAGGCCTCAACTTTTGCAACCAGTTCGCTGCCAGAATATTCAACACAGCAAATACTGCTAGTTTCATTTTTTAAAGACTACAACAATGCAGAAGATAAAAACAGTATGGAAACAACGGTGGTGGATGCACTGGCATGTATATGTAATATATATATTATATATATCTATATAATATATATATTTTCTGTCATGACAACTCTCTAGGGATTGGCAGGTCTGTCATTCCAATGTTCATGTATTTTGTCTTGGTGGAATGATCGCTACGCTGCTGCGCTGTGCGCAGAGCAATACCGAGACTAGCTGTTACTACTGGGCTGACTGAGATTTGAGAAACGTACCGATCCAAATGCAAGGCTTTATTCATAGACATGGTTAGGGTTAGGCAAGGGTCAGATAATGGCAACAGGTATGTAGGAGGCAAGACACAAGAATATATCCGAGGGTATCGTGGGTCTACATCGCAAACAGATCACAGGGCGAGACTATAGGGATAAATACAGGGCAAGGAAACGGTCCAGGCAGGACAACAGTATCGAATCGGGCATATGAGAGGGGGAATCCGATAACACAGCAAAGATCAGGATACAAGAAAATCAGACAAGTGCAGACTACCGCCGCTATGACACTATAACAGTCTCGTAAGAGCTATCGTATGAGAGATATAAATTCTATACAATACTCGGCAGCTTACGGGAACCGAAGTGAGTGTTATATAGGAAGGTTTGATTGATGACAGCTGGTTCAATCATGCTGTGGCAATCACTGTGTGTTGTAATCAGTGCAATGGATGATGGACCTGAGTCCTGTTGAAGACAACAGTAGTGTGATGCAGAGTCCATAGTGGAAGTGTGACCTCTGGTGGGAGCAGAAACGGAAGTTCATGTCGGGATTCGTGGCCCTTGCTACTGCCAATTCTTCCACAACATGCTGCTGTGAGCATGTACGAAATATTGCTGCTGCAAATATAGCATACATGAAATAACCCCCATTTAGCATACATGAATACCCCATAGCAGATCTATACAGGTGGAACTGGGGAAGGTGAAGGGTTTCTGAAGCAACCTGCAACTGCTACGGCAAGCACTAGTCATATATTTTAATGTTGAGCAGTGAGCTCATTGGCTACCGAACAGGAGAGAACCAATCAGCTGTGCCATGTGATAATAATGTCATTATGTCAGATCGAGTTAGACCTATCGGACTACACCATCTAGAGTTTCATGCCATAACTCTGTATTTATAATATCTATCTATATATAATGGTCACTGATTATCTTGAAACCTATAAGGACATTCTCACTATTACTAACTATTAATTATTACTTTTTGCCTCATAACTCCTTATTATCTGCTTATTAATAGTAAAGTAATTTTTAAATTTAGTTCTAGTGTAGGTTTTTAATGGATCTAAAATATGTCATGCAGAATACGACTTAATATGTGCTTTATAGTGCTAATCAACAGTCAATATTAGTACCTATTCATGCTAATAGCACTAGTTTAATAGTGGAAAACTGGTTATTAAATATGTTAATCCTATCTATCTATCTATCTATCTAAAAATGTATGTTTAATGTTCAAAAAAAGAAAAATAAATAAAGAAAAGAAGTTAGAAAAGCAGTTAGAAAGGTTTTATGAAATTTAAATATAATGTAATTTTTGGCCAACAAATAACTAATCACTGATATAACATTAAAACATTAATAACACATGTAACAACATGCACTAATATAACTGCCCTCACCCAACATTTAAGAGAAATACACATTCACTTATATTGCTCCAGATTCTGGCACGGCCCATGGAAAAAATGAAACTGAAGAACGGGTCTAAACCTCCTCCTGCAAGTCTAATCTTAAACCAATATTTCATCTTAACATGAGTTCATTCACTTTGAAAAGAATATGAAAGCTTCATGTCCTTCATGTCCTTATCTTAATGTAGTAGTGCTGCTCTCAGTGAAATTCTGTACATGTTAAATGCAGGAATTCATAATCAGGCCTTTGATTAAAGACAGCAGTATTTTCAGTTGCAGCATCTCTCAGTGTCCAGCAGGAGGCGTTTGGTCCACACAGAAAGCGAAGAGAACACGTGAGTCTAATCAAAACCCATAAATGATAGAATGAATGATCACTGTTTAGATTTATACATGTTTCAGTCATCCTTCAGATCTATTCTAGGCCCAGAGAGTAAAAAGTTTCATACAAGAAGTGGAAAACAGCAACAGAACAGGTGCTTTTATAAAATAACGAGATTATTTATAATGGTAGGTTTGTTTATTTAAAAAAGAAGACACGTTCTGTAAAGACACATTTTCACAGTTATTGCTAGATAAAATAGGCTACTGTAACACATTGACATTTTAGCATGTCACAGCAATATTAGCTAGATTTTCGGCAAATATAAAACAGAAAACAATTATGATAAAAATGAAACATTTAATACAAAACTAATATAGTTGTATATATTAGTAAATACATTGTATTTGGACAGCAAATGTAATTTTCATATTTATAGCATTTAAATGACAACTTGCCCCAATAAAAGTGTAACTCAAAACCTTGTTTCACATGGTAGTCCCAGTCACACACATATACAGTATTGCAGGCTTTTTTTCAGTAAAGTTGGCACGTTTAGTTTCACAGCAGCACATCTGTCAGTGGTTGATTTGTCCTGCCCCTATCACCCTTTAGTCCAGCTTACAGATCAAACTCACTACACAATGAAAAACTGCTGTTGCCTCTGGGTTCAGGATGACAGCAAACTCCACCAACAATGCTGGAAACCCCGTTTACACACTTTACATTCTATTGACCGTGCGAGCTACTGGCTATCGTTTACATAGTGCTCATTTTACCCAGGCTTTCTTGATCATTTCTTGGCTAATGTGAAGCGTCTTTCAGTGTTCACGTTCGCCTCGAGCTCTTCTGCGTGTCACCGTGGTAGCAGCTGTTGCACAGGCTCACACTCTCAGAGACACATCACTGCACCTCACACAGGTAATGACAGCATTTACATTTGAATACATCTTTTCAGATTCTAGCCAGATTTCATGGCTTCGTCTATCTGAAACGGTGTTAGAAGAACTGAATGTATTCTGTTTGAATTTGTCGCAGAGCTGTGTGAAGAATAGTAGCCTCCTGCAGCTTTTTATTATGAACTCTTTGGAAATGTTTAAGCCCAAAATGTAATTAAATTGCATGATTGTTTATTTGCTTTAAACTGATTTTTTTTTTTATCATCTTCCCAGGCAGCAAACAGTACGTTTTTACAACTTTTACAACATTGTATTTTTTTGGTTGTAATTAGGTAATGTTGCCATACCACGTTTTAAAAGCCTTTTAGAAACCACATTTAAAATGTAAAAAATAATGTAACCAAAATAAAACATTAGAATTAGAAACGTTGTAAAAATACCAACCTGCTATGTTTTAAGTAGGCCTAGTCAAAAACAACACCAGAATAATCAACTTTTGTGAGACGTTTTATTTAGGTGTTAAAAAAGCATAAAAAATAACATATAATAAAACATGACAGTACCAAAATACAACCATTGTTTATGGCACATTCTCTCAGTTGAAAGAAAATAATAAGAATAAGTAATAATAAGTATAAGTTTGAATGTGGTAAGTATAAGTACTCCAAAACATTGTAGAGACCAGTCAACATGATAAAAACTATTTCTGCTATGTTTTTGTTATGTTGTGAAAAAAGTTTGCTGGGTTCCCACCACCATCAAAATGTATCAAAATGTAAAATCTTCTCTTTTCCATAAAATACATCATGGTCACTAGCTATCAGATTAATTTTGAGCTTGGTTTAAAAAATTACAATAATACTAATTATTTTTAAGTCCGTTTGAACTTCAGTCCTCTTGCTCAGGTCACAAACAAAAATGCAATGATTTTGAAACAGATATCAGGTAAAACGGCTTTAAAGTCCCCATGAAGCAAAATAAAGTGGTTTGGGTGTGAGTATCAATATGTTAGTCTTAAGGTTACCTATAAGGCAGTGTGCTCCAAAACAGAGAAAAAATTCGCATTTGGAAGATATAAGCATTCAAAGCTTGCAGTTCGGCACAGACCACAAAATGTATGGGAGCTATTTGAATTCTACACAGAATTCTATATTTTATAGCAATATGGATGAGGTTGTGGCTGGCATACCCTGTCAAATGCGGATTTACGGAGCTCAACAGCTCTGAACGGCTCTAGCCCAAGCTGTGATATAAACAAATGCTATTGGCTATTTAAAAAATGGGCGGGGCTGCTTGATATGTCTCGCCCTGTCTTCCTGTTTCAGTTAAAATGACGTCAACACACAGAGTAACGCTGCGTTCCTTCCCCCTCTGTAAAAATCGCGTTCCGGGCACCCACTCCCTTTTCGGGCCCTTGGAATCATCCTAACTGCCCCCCTGTTACGGCACCCCTGCATGGAGTGCAGGATGAAGGATGGACAGATGTCCATAATACATAAAAAGGAAAATATTTTTTTAAATATAGGCTATTGAATATTTGATATTCATAAATACAGGCCAACAAATAGTTGAAATAATATCCAGCATATAGTGAATAATGAAGTGTGGATGTTGGTTAGAGGAGAGCTCATCCTTCTGCCCTCTTGCTCACAGTGAAGGACCTGCTGTGTCAGTTGTAGGCGTTGACGGGCCAGTATGACCATCAGAGACTGTGTGTGTAGACACTAATGCCATTGTTGAGCAGTGCACAGATGGGTGCACAGCTGGGGCAGGGTATTTTTAGTGTAGAATTTGGAAGGGTTTCCCTGCAAACCCTCAGCTAATGATTTTGTGACCTTTGCAGGTCACTTTATGGATTCCTCCAAAAGTTTGGAATGTGTCTTTCATAGTATGTGAGATTTAAATTGTGCAATTTCTCTAAAGGTTTAGTCTGTCTGTTTGTTTAGTCTGTTTAGTTTGCTTTATCAAGCTGTGCCAGTTGGCAATGCCAATCACTTGCCCTCCCTCTTAATTATTTCCTCCTCGCAGTGCAGTAAGCCCTTGATTGTGATGTACAAGGAAATGACTAAAAATTGAAACTCAAGTTAACATGTGTTGCAAGAAAAGAAGAAAAAAACAACACATATGATACAGTATAATACTGTTAATCAATCACACAGCTATCGTGATTTTAACATGCTGATGAGCTTGAAATGGTAGTGGAGAAGTAACATCTGTGTGGCTGGGCTCAGCTCTAATTTGATGGTTTGTTCGGGCTTGTTTGCAGATGTGATTCAGCAGCTAAATCAGGCTAGAACAGTTGCCACACAAGAGCTGAGCGTGACTCCACCAGTGCTCACAGGATCACAGACACTAGAAGTTCACAACTCAAGCTGTGTGAATCAGTGCTGTGTGAGAGATTCAAATGAGAAGGCAAAGTTATTTTAGGGTTTGTTTTTTATGAGCAAAACATTGAGCTCAAAAATATTGTATATGCCTGTTATATTATGGTTAAATCAAGAATGATTTACGCCACATAACCAGCTAGGGAATGTTTTCACAACCTTCACCTTGCACTTTTAAAAAAAAATCTTAAAGTTACATAAATGTCTGGACAAATCATTATTAAAGTAATGTGAATGGAATGTTCTCATAACTTTTTAATATTTGATATACATTCAACATTGAGAGAAAACTTTCTGAAATCAACATTCTCTGAATGTTCTTGTGTTGTTATTTGCAGAACTGGGTAGATTACTTACAGATTGTAGTCCGTTACTGATTCCAAATCACATAACAAAAAAAAAAGACCGTCCGTAGGTTTACGAATGTAACCATGGTTTCTCGAAAGGAAAATGACCACGGTACTGAAGCAATGTGAAATTCAGTCCAGTGAGTGGCAAGAAGTCCGGCAGGGTGACGTAGCAACAAGAAGGTTTAAATGGCATCGTTGAAAACAACGGCATCTTCTGATAGGATGAAGCGAGCACTCACAGGGATGCACGAGTAAGCGGCGACGCAGCCTCTCATTCCTTTCTGGAACCATGGTTTCCACTCGTACCTAGGGAACATTCCCCTTCAGGAACTTGAATCTGTGTTGGAACCGGCGTGGGAATTAGAGAATACCCACTCCGTCATGCTGACAAATGCCTGTCTAGTGTGAAAACCTATGTGCACATCTAAGACAAAAGCAGTCTTGAGCCTGGAGGGTTTCCCATATCTAGGGTATAAAACCTAACAAAGGTGAGCAGGGATGACAAGCCCACCACATTGCAGAGGTCATGTAGCAGAACACCTGACAGAAAGGCTTTAGATGCCGCCATACCTCTAGTTGAGTGGGCCCTGACCCCCAGAGGAGAGGGGAGATCAGAGGACTTGTAAGCCAGGGAGATAGCCTCAACTATCTACCTGCTTAATGTCTGCTTGTTTGCTGGGAGACCTCTCTTGGGTGGACCAAAGTAGACAAAAAGTTGATACTTTTTCCTCCACAGGGCAGCTCTGTGGACATAAAAGTTCAGCACTCTGACTAGACACACCAAATTAAGCTTCTCTTGGTCTGGAGATCTAAATGGAGGAAGACAGAAGGCCTGCAGCACTATGGGCCGTGGTAAAACAGTGGGCGCCTTCAGCACATAGCCCGGCCTTGGGTGCAAGAAGGCTTTCACCATTCCTGGTGCAAAATCAAGACATGAGGGACCACAGAAAGGGCCTGAAGGTCACCAACTCTCTTGAGAGACGAGATGGCTAATAGAAACACTGGCTTTAGTGTCAAAAACTTTTCCAAAACCTTCTCTAGAAGTTCAAAAGGGGCCTTACTTAGCCCGTCTAGAACCACAGACAGATCTCATGCCGGGACCCTAGTGCGTAGTGCAGGCCTCAGCCTCAAGGGCCACGACAAAGAAACGTGACACCATCTGGTGTAACCTCCAATGACTGAGCCATTACCAAAATAAAGGTACGCAGTTATAGGCCGCCATAGTATACATTGCATGAATGAACAATCCGTGCTTCCCGACAGAATCCAAAAGTCCCTACTGTCGGAAATCTCCCTTGAGAACCCTTGAGAAGGACACAAGGTCCTAGAACCATACTTGGGCCGCCAGACAGGCTAACTAGCATTAGACTGACCCCATCCTGGTAAGACTCTTTTCCGAACTTCGGGAGCATAGAGCCCCTCTCTCGACAGTCTGCAGGACCCACTAAGACATGTTTGGCAGAAGTTTACACAGTGTCAGATGGTCTAGTAAGAGAATCAGTCTCTCAAGACTGACCTCTGGTGTACTTTGAGCAGTCAGCTCGGCACCCTGAAGCAGATGACCGGCAGGGAACAACTTAACTGGCCGCTCTAATAACCTCTTGCCAGATGAAACCAGCAAGGCGTGGTTTAATTCCAGGCTACAACACAAGTCAGATTGTGCAGAGGAATTGTCTTGTTCCCATGGTCTGTGCCGATGGTCGTTGAGGTGACGAGTTCTTCGCAGGGGATCTGTCTCTGGGGTGTATCTAGTTGACATGGTCTCCGCTGACATTCAGGGCTGTAGAGGTCGTCTCTAGGTGCTGATCCACCGTCTGGTCTGGATACGGACTGGATCTGGCTACGGTGACACTGGCGTTGTTTTCACCGGATGCATTTTTAAAGCTTCCTGGTCGCTACGTCACCCTGCCCATGATGTCTTGCCTCTCTAATGGACTGATTTCACATATGCTTCAGTACGTGGTCACGCAGACGCGTTCCCAAAGTGTTTCAGAGCAGGATAACTTGTACCCTACGTGATATAAAAATACAGAGATGAAATATAATTCCTTTGGTGTTCTGTAACACATCATGCATTAAACATTACATTATGTCAATGTTTCCCAAACTGGGGGTTGTGAAGAAACAAGTTTAATGAAAAGCTAATAATTAAAAAAATCATAATGTTAAATTAAAATAAATCATTTTAAAATAAAAACAACCAAAATAAAGCACTTACTAAAACTGATGAAATAATTTATTTGCTTACCTGCATGTCCTTGTCATGTGACCATTAACCAATGTCAAAGAACCGTGAACATGCAAATGTGTTACTTAATTATTAACTTGTTACTTTAAAATCTCAGGGGGACTTCAAGTAATTATATTAGGTAAATGAGATTTACCTAAAAAAAGTTTGTGAGTCCCTGCATTATATGCAATTATATGTAAATAAGAAATATAATTAACTTGTGCATTTTAATGTATTTGAAAGACAAAAGCCCCAACAACATAGTAATACATTGGTAAATAATCTACTGATTGAAATAAAAATGAATGTGTTCATCAGTTGTTGATGCAATGTTGAAATGTTGAGAAAACACTTTTTAAAATTGAAATGATTTTTGTAAATGAAATGGTCAAATGCTGTGTGGCCTCTCAGTTGTATTTGTAATTATAGCCATTATATAGTTACAGGTCTTTGCGTGAATGACCACTAAACTGGAAGACTTTCTGAATATAAGCAGTAGACTATTTTAGAACGGAACATTTAAAAGATGAAAAAGAATTAGGGAGAATCAATAAATCATGAATAATTTATTGCTAATAGTGTGAATGTAAGCAGTCATAAATAAATAACTGTGGTCCGATTTCTATTCGTATCAACTACAGTTACTTTTTTTATTACATGCTTAATTCACACATTAGATAAAGTCTTCATAATTTATTATTTGCCTTTAAATTCTTTTTCATTTTTTAAATGTTCCTTTCTAAAATAGCCAACTGCTTATATGCATACAGAAAGTTTTCCAGTTTTGTGGGCATTCACACAAAGACCAGTCACTAGTTAGGTGGCAATAATTTCAAAGAAAACTGAGAGGCCACACAGCATTTGACCATTTCATTTACAAAAATCATTTCAATTTTAAAAAGTGTTTTCTCAACATTTCAAAAGTGCATCAACTCTTCATGAACACATTCATTTTTATTTGAATTATATCACTCAGTGGGTTATTTAACCATGTATTACTATGTTGTTGGGGCTTTTGTCTTTCAAATACATTAAAATGCACAAGTTAATTATATTTCTTATTTACATATAATTTCTATAATGCAGGGATTCCCAAACTTTTTTTGTCATCTGAACTTCTTTCATCTAATATATTTACTACTCGAAGAACCCCTAAGATTTTAAGGTAATAAGTTAATTAAGTAACACATTTGCATGTTCACGGTTCTTTGACATTGGTTAATGGTCACATGACAAGACATGCAGGTAAGCAAATAAATTATTTCATCAGTTTTAGTAAGTGCTTTATTTTGGTTGTTTTTATTTTAAAATGATTTATTTTAATTTTACGTTTAGGATTTAATTATTAGCTTTTCATTAAACTTGTTTCTTCACAACCCCCAGTTTGGGAAACATTGACATAATGTAATGTTTAATGCACTTGATGTTGTTACTAACACCAAATGGAATATATTTTCATTCTCTGTATTTTTATATCAATAGGGTACAAGATTATCCTGCGTCTGAAACACTTTGGGAACGCGTCTGCGTGACCACGTACTGAAGCATATGTGAAATCAGTCCAAACGAATCACTTGACGTCACCGGGCGGGGATGACGTAGCGACCAGGAAGTATAAAAGCACGTCCGGTAAAACAACGCCAGTGTCACCGTCACCAGATCCAGTCCATATCTAGACCAGATGGTGGATCAGCACCTAGTGATGACCTCTACAGCCCTGAATTTCAGCGGAGACCATGTCAACTAGATACACCCCAGAGACAGATCCCCTGCGAAGACCTCGTCACCTCGACGACCATCGGGGAAAGATCACAGGAACAAGACAATTCCTCTGCACAATCTGACTTGTGTTGTAGCCTGGAATTAAACCACGCCTTGCTGGTTTCATCTGGCAAGAGGTTATTAGAGCGGCCAGTTAAGTTGTTCCCTGCCGGTCCGCCGCTTCAGGGCACTGAGCTAGACGCTCTGGTTACACCAGAGGTCAGTCTTGAGAGACTGATTCTCTTACTAGACCATCTGACACTGTGTAAACTTCTGCCAAACATGTCTTAGTGGGTCCTGCAGACTGTCGAGAGAGGTCTCTGCTCCCGGAAGTTCGGGAAAGAGTCTTACAGGATGGGGTCAGTCTACTGCTAGTAGCCCTGTTCTGGCTGGCCCAAGTATGGTTCTCGGACCTTGTGTCCCTTCTCAAAGGGTCTCCAAGGGAGATTCCGATCAGTAGGGACCTTTTGACTTCTGTCCGGGCAGCACGATTGTTCATTCATGCAATGTATACATGGCGGCTATACCTGCTTACCATCTTATTTTGGATGGTCAGTCATTGGGAAGGTTCACACCCGCTGGTGTCACGTTTCCTTTGTGGTGCCTTGAGGCTGAGGCCTGCACTACGCACTAGGGTCCCGGCATGAGATCTGTCTGTGGTTCTAGACGGGCTAAGTAAGGCCCCTTTTGAACTTCTAGAGAAGGTTTTGGAAAAGTTTTTGACACTAAAGACAGTGTTTCTGTTAGCCATCTCATCACTTAAGAGAATTGGTGACCTTCAGGCCCTTTTCGTGGCCCCATCATGTCTTGACTTTGCACCAGGAATGGTGAAAGCCTTCTTGCACCCAAGGCCGGGCTATGTGCTGAAGGCGCCCACTGTTTTACCACGGCCCATAGTGCTGCAGGCATTCTGTCCTCCTCCATTTCGGGAGCCAGACCAGGAGAAGCTTAATTTGGTGTGTCCATTTAGAGCACTTGACACCTACATCCACAGAGCTGCCCTGTGGAGGAAAAAGTATCAACTTTTTGTCTACTTTGGTCCACCCAAGAGAGGTCTCCCAGCAAACAAGCAGACATTAAGCAGGTAGATAGTTGAGGCTATCTCTGTGGTTTATGAGTCCTCTGATCTCCCCTCTCCTCTAGGGTTCAGGGCCCACTCATCTAGAGGTATGGTGGCATCTAAAGCCTTTCTGTCAGGTGTTCTGCTACATGACCTCTGCAATGTGGTGGGCTTGTCATCCCTGCTCACCTTTGTTAGGTTTTATACCCTAGATATGGGAAACCCTCCAGGCTCAAGACTGCTTTTGTCTTAGATGTGCACATAGGTTTTCACACTAGACAGGCATTTGTCGGCATGGCGGTGTTGGTATTCTCATTCCCACGCGTTTTCCACACGATCAAGTTCCTGAAGGGGAATGTCCCTAGGTTACGATTGTAACCATGGTTCCCCGAAGGGAATGAGATGCTGCGTCGCCCTGCTATACCTCCTGCATCCCTGTGAGTGCTTGCTTCATCCTATCAGAAGCTGCCGTTGTTTTCACCGGATGCATTTTTAAACCTTCCTTGTTGCTACGTCACCCTGCCGTGACTTCTTGCCACTCTACTGGACTGATTTCACATGTGCTTCAGTACGTGGTCATTTTCCTTTCGGAGAACCATGGTTACATTCGTAACCTAGGGACGTTTTTGTCATGTAGCCTAATTTGGAATCAGTATAGACTACAATCTGTAAGTAATCTACCCAGTTCTGCAAATAACAACACAAGAACATTCAGAGAATGTTGATTTCAGAAAGTTTTCTCTCAATGTTGAATGTATATCAAATATTAAAAAGTTATGAGAACATTCCATTCACATTACTTTAATAATGATTTGTCCAGACATTTATGTAACTTTAAGATTTTTTTTTAAAAGTGCAAGGTGAAGGTTGTGAAAACATTCCCTAGCTGGTTATGTGGCGTAAATCATTCTTGATTTAACCATAATATAACAGGCATATACAATATTTTTGAGCTCAATGTTTTGCTCATAAAAAACAAACCCTAAAATAACTTTGCCTTCTCATTTGAATCTCTCACACAGCACTGATTCACACAGCTTGAGTTGTGAACTTCTAGTGTCTGTGATCCTGTGAGCACTGGTGGAGTCACGCTCAGCTCTTGTGTGGCAACTGTTCTAGCCTGATTTAGCTGCTGAATCACATCTGCAAACAAGCCCGAACAAACCATCAAATTAGAGCTGAGCCCAGCCACACAGATGTTACTTCTCCACTACCATTTCAAGCTCATCAGCATGTTAAAATCACGATAGCTGTGTGATTGATTAACAGTATTATACTGTATCATATGTGTTGTTTTTTTCTTCTTTTCTTGCAACACATGTTAACTTGAGTTTCAATTTTTAGTCATTTCCTTGTACATCACAATCAAGGGCTTACTGCACTGCGAGGAGGAAATAATTAAGAGGGAGGGCAAGTGATTGGCATTGCCAACTGGCACAGCTTGATAAAGCAAACTAAACAGACTAAACAAACAGACAGACTAAACCTTTAGAGAAATTGCACAATTTAAATCTCACATACTATGAAAGACACATTCCAAACTTTTGGAGGAATCCATAAAGTGACCTGCAAAGGTCACAAAATCATTAGCTGAGGGTTTGCAGGGAAACCCTTCCAAATTCTACACTAAAAATACCCTGCCCCAGCTGTGCACCCATCTGTGCACTGCTCAACAATGGCATTAGTGTCTACACACACAGTCTCTGATGGTCATACTGGCCCGTCAACGCCTACAACTGACACAGCAGGTCCTTCACTGTGAGCAAGAGGGCAGAAGGATGAGCTCTCCTCTAACCAACATCCACACTTCATTATTCACTATATGCTGGATATTATTTCAACTATTTGTTGGCCTGTATTTATGAATATCAAATATTCAATAGCCTATATTTAAAAAAATATTTTCCTTTTTATGTATTATGGACATCTGTCCATCCTTCATCCTGCACTCCATGCAGGGGTGCCGTAACAGGGGGGCAGTTAGGATGATTCCAAGGGCCCGAAAAGGGAGTGGGTGCCCGGAACGCGATTTTTACAGAGGGGGAAGGAACGCAGCGTTACTCTGTGTGTTGACGTAATTTGAACTGAAACAGGATGACAGTGCGGGACATATCAAGCAGCCCCGCCCATTTTTTAAATAGCCAATAGCATTTGTTTATATCACAACTTGGGCTAGAGCCGTTCAGAGCCATTGAGCTACGTAAAGCCGCATTTGACAGAGTATGCCAGCCACAATCTCATCCATAATGCTATAAAATATATCATCTGTGTGAATTCAAATAGCTCCCATCATTTTGTGGCTTGGCGGACTGCAAGCTTTGAATGCTTATATCTTCTAAACGCAAATGTTGTCACTGTTTTGGAGCACACTGCCTTATAGATAACCTTAAGACTAACATATTGATACTAACACCCAAAACACTTTAATTTTGATTTCATGGGGACTTTAAAGCCGTTTTACCTGATATCTGTTTCAAATCTTGGGGGGGGGGGCATTTTTGTTTGTGACCTGAGCAAGAGGACTGAAGTTCAAACGGACTTAAAAATAATTAGTATTATTGTAATTTTTTAAACCAAGCTCAAAATTAATCTGATAGCTAGTGACCATGATGTATTTTATGGAAAAGAGAAGATTTTACATTTTGATACATTTTGATGGTGGTGGGAACCCAGCAAACTTTTTTCACAACATAACAAAAACATAGCAGAAATAGTTTTTATCATGTTGACTGGTCTCTACAATGTTTTGGAGTACTTATACTTACCACATTCAAACTTATACTTATTATTACTTATTCTTATTATTTTCTTTCAACTGAGAGAATGTGCCATAAACAATGGTTGTATTTTGGTACTGTCATGTTTTATTATATGTTATTTTTTATGCTTTTTTAACACCTAAATAAAACGTCTCACAAAAGTTGATTATTCTGGTGTTGTTTTTGACTAGGCCTACTTAAAACATAGCAGGTTGGTATTTTTACAACGTTTCTAATTCTAATGTTTTATTTTGGTTACATTATTTTTTACATTTTAAATGTGGTTTCTAAAAGGCTTTTAAAACGTGGTATGGCAACATTACCTAATTACAACCAAAAAAATACAATGTTGTAAAAGTTGTAAAAACGTACTGTTTGCTGCCTGGGAAGATGATAAAAAAAAAAATCAGTTTAAAGCAAATAAACAATCATGCAATTTAATTACATTTTGGGCTTAAACATTTCCAAAGAGTTCATAATAAAAAGCTGCAGGAGGCTACTATTCTTCACACAGCTCTGCGACAAATTCAAACAGAATACATTCAGTTCTTCTAACACCGTTTCAGATAGACGAAGCCATGAAATCTGGCTAGAATCTGAAAAGATGTATTCAAATGTAAATGCTGTCATTACCTGTGTGAGGTGCAGTGATGTGTCTCTGAGAGTGTGAGCCTGTGCAACAGCTGCTACCACGGTGACACGCAGAAGAGCTCGAGGCGAACGTGAACACTGAAAGACGCTTCACATTAGCCAAGAAATGATCAAGAAAGCCTGGGTAAAATGAGCACTATGTAAACGATAGCCAGTAGCTCGCACGGTCAATAGAATGTAAAGTGTGTAAACGGGGTTTCCAGCATTGTTGGTGGAGTTTGCTGTCATCCTGAACCCAGAGGCAACAGCAGTTTTTCATTGTGTAGTGAGTTTGATCTGTAAGCTGGACTAAAGGGTGATAGGGGCAGGACAAATCAACCACTGACAGATGTGCTGCTGTGAAACTAAACGTGCCAACTTTACTGAAAAAAAGCCTGCAATACTGTATATGTGTGTGACTGGGACTACCATGTGAAACAAGGTTTTGAGTTACACTTTTATTGGGGCAAGTTGTCATTTAAATGCTATAAATATGAAAATTACATTTGCTGTCCAAATACAATGTATTTACTAATATATACAACTATATTAGTTTTGTATTAAATGTTTCATTTTTATCATAATTGTTTTCTGTTTTATATTTGCCGAAAATCTAGCTAATATTGCTGTGACATGCTAAAATGTCAATGTGTTACAGTAGCCTATTTTATCTAGCAATAACTGTGAAAATGTGTCTTTACAGAACGTGTCTTCTTTTTTAAATAAACAAACCTACCATTATAAATAATCTCGTTATTTTATAAAAGCACCTGTTCTGTTGCTGTTTTCCACTTCTTGTATGAAACTTTTTACTCTCTGGGCCTAGAATAGATCTGAAGGATGACTGAAACATGTATAAATCTAAACAGTGATCATTCATTCTATCATTTATGGGTTTTGATTAGACTCACGTGTTCTCTTCGCTTTCTGTGTGGACCAAACGCCTCCTGCTGGACACTGAGAGATGCTGCAACTGAAAATACTGCTGTCTTTAATCAAAGGCCTGATTATGAATTCCTGCATTTAACATGTACAGAATTTCACTGAGAGCAGCACTACTACATTAAGATAAGGACATGAAGGACATGAAGCTTTCATATTCTTTTCAAAGTGAATGAACTCATGTTAAGATGAAATATTGGTTTAAGATTAGACTTGCAGGAGGAGGTTTAGACCCGTTCTTCAGTTTCATTTTTTCCATGGGCCGTGCCAGAATCTGGAGCAATATAAGTGAATGTGTATTTCTCTTAAATGTTGGGTGAGGGCAGTTATATTAGTGCATGTTGTTACATGTGTTATTAATGTTTTAATGTTATATCAGTGATTAGTTATTTGTTGGCCAAAAATTACATTATATTTAAATTTCATAAAACCTTTCTAACTGCTTTTCTAACTTCTTTTCTTTATTTATTTTTCTTTTTTTGAACATTAAACATACATTTTTAGATAGATAGATAGATAGATAGCTAACAATATTTTAGATAACCAGTTCCACTATTAACTAGTTGCTTATTAGCATGGATATACTAGCATATTGGGTGATTATTAGTACTTATAAAGCACATATCAATGTCTTATTCTGCATGACCATATTTTAGATCCATTAAACCTACACTATACCTAAATTTAACAATTACTTTACTAAATAAGCAGTAAGAAGGAGGTTATGGAGGGCAAACGTCATAATAATAGTTAGTACTCGTGAGAGATCCTATAGGTTTTCAATATAATCAGTGACCATTATATATATATTATATATATATACATACAGAGTTTGGCATGAAACTCTTGATGGGCCAGTGTCGATAGTCTACGTAATCTGACCTAATTGACATCATCCTTATTCACATGACACAGGTGATGGTTCTCTCCTGTATCAGTAGCCATTGAGGTCGCTGCTCAACATTCAAATATATCACTAGTGTTTGCTTTAGCAGTTGTAGCTTGCTTCAGAAACCCTCCACCTCCCCAGCTCCACTTGTATAGATCTGCTATGAGGTGATTCATGTATGTTATATGGGGGTTATTTAATGTATATTATATTTGCAGCAGCAATATTTATTACACGCTCACAGCAGCATGTTGTGAATGTATTGGCAGAAGCAAGTGCACGAATCCGGGCAGAACTTCCGTGCTGCTCGCACAGAGGTCCATTCCACTATATGGACTCTGCATCACCCTACTGTTGTACTTGCACCCGGGACTAAAGTTCCATCAGCATTGCACTGATTACACACACACAGTTGATTGCACACAACACTGATTGCACACAGTTGTAACCAATCACACATTCACTATATAACTCTCACTCTGATCCCTTTCAAACTGCCGATTATTGTATAGCGTTTATCACTCTCATGGCGATAGCTACTCTACGGAGTCTGTCTAGTTTTTCATAGCCTTATCTTAGTCTTGCTTTGTCTGTTTTCTCGTGTTCTGATCTTTGCCTGTGTTTCTCGGATTCCCCCTCTCATCTTGCCCTATACCGATACTGTTTGCCCCTGCCTGGACCTCTGCATTATTGGATACCCCTCATGTCAAGCCCTCTGGATACTGTTCGCCGATCGTAGACCCACGCTAGCCCTAGGATATATTCTTGTGTCTTGCCTCCTACAAACCTGTTGCCATTATCTGACCCTTGCCTGTCTCTACCATGTCTATTAATAAGCTTTGCACTTGGATTCGGTATGGTCTCAAATATAGGTCAGCCAGGAGTACCGACTCGCAAGTCTCTGTACTTGCTCTGCCGCAACAGCAGCAGCAGCGTAGCAGATCAATTCCACCAAGACCAAATACATTAACACTGTCATATACACTACCATGCTAAAATCTTCAGAGAGTTGTCATGACAGAACTATGGATATATATATCTATATTATTAGTGATTATCGTATATTACATTACACTGCAGTGCATCCACCACCGTTGTTTCCATACTGTTTTTATCTTCTGCATTGTTGTAGTCTTTAAAAAATGAAACTAGCAGTATTTGCTGTGTTGAATATTCTGGCAGCGAACTGGTTGCAAAAGTTGAGGACTGCTTAAATGTAACTCTGCATCAATGGGGTTTAAACAGAATAAACACAGAAAGCTCATTTCAGGAGGAGGAGGTCTTGATTTACAGTGTATGGGGTGGTTGGGGGGGTTATTGGGTGAGGGCACTAAGTCATTTCATGTCATTATCCTCTCATCCTGGGCAGTCAGGAGGGGTCGGAAATTATCCTAGCCCATGAACTATTTTTACAGAGCATACTCTCTTCTATGAGGACTTGCTCTCTATTTGACTTTTTATTCTTACTGTCTTTGACAGTTTTCTGTGTAGGGAATAAAAGCGATGGGAAAGAACACAACTTAAAACAACACCTGTAGGACATTGACTATTTTCTGAAATGACTCCACCGTCTGCGCCACGATTGTTTGTCTGAAAGGTATTGATTGGGTTGCCGATCTTCTCAGTGGCAGACTCATCCGAGTCTTTCACAATGGTAAGCAACACAATCCCTATTGCTAATTAGATCCAGTAAGAGGTTGTTCGCATTTCTCTCCTCATGAGCTCTCAGATGCTATCGAGCTGAAGTTGGATGATGTTGTGCCTGAGTGACCCTTAGTGTTCAATGACTTTTATTCAAGTAATTTCCACTTGGCTGAAGCAATCGCTACTTGTTGCTGCTGTATTTCTCTCAAACTGTGTTTCATTAACGTTTTTCTTCAAAAACATCTTACGTCCAAAGTTTGGGGTCAGTATGTTTTCTTTTTAAATAAAATACTTTTTCAGGAGGCAGGATAGTATGTGATTCAAAAGTGACAGTAATAACAATATTTTTCAAAAGAATTTATAGCTAAACTAAAAAAAAAAAAAAACCTTTATATATATTATCCAGTAATAAAAGGAGTTAATAAATGAGAGAAGTTATGGCAGTTGTTTCCACACTTTACTAAAAATAGTTGCAGTTGCCATGATATAAATGTGTACTTCGTGACTTATTTTCAAAAATAAATAAATAAAGTAGTTGCAGTCTGCCTGATATTAAATGGTGTAATTCTGATTTTTCTCCCGATTGGTGAGATATAAATGTTGACAATCGTACTGTGTAAATCGCATGCATCTTTTTTCTCACAATTGCGAGTTCATATATCTTGCAATTCTGACTTCTTTTCTGGAGTTATAAAGTCCAATGCTGAGGGGGAAACAAGACTGACTTAGAATTGCGAGAGAAAAGACAGAATTGTGATGATATAAAATGTCATCAATTACCTTTAATTATTCATGGCGGAAATGGAGACTTTTCGAAAAACATAAAAAAAAAAAAAAATCTAACAACCAAAATTGTGAACAGTGTAACAAGATCAAAACATTTTAGATAAAACTATGATAGAGAGATAGATAGATAGATAGATAGAAGATAGATAGTAGATAGATAGATAGGAGATGTAGACATGAAGTCATCAGTTTCATCAGTGCTCTTTCTTCAGTGTCAGTGTTTAGAAAATAAATATTAAGGGCTTACAGAACATATACAAATAATAAATAATAAATTATATTAATTTTAATACTAATATGCATGACAAGATTATTTATCCAGTATTATAAATTCAGTTAAATATACATGGAACATGCTTCTAAATATATAGGCCAGGAAATATTATGCTGATCCTATTATATGTTTGAGGAACTAAAATTAAAAAACTGACATTATCCATGCAGGAAAGTACAATTTTGGATAAAACTGCAAATCATCTTCACAAAAATGAGAAGCTAATATCTAAAAAAACTAAACATATTGAGTACATTATATGCACCTCCAAACAAACGGCATTTCTTTCGTACTATAGCTTTGGACATAGACAGAAATGGAGTACACTGTAAAAAAAATTCCGTAAAAATTCCGGTAAAAAAACGGCAGCTGTTGTTGCCGGAATTTTACCGTAAAAAATTTTACGGTTTTAACTTAAATTTACAGTTTACCGTAATTTCATTAACTGATATAAGGTTAATATACCAACCTATTGAAGTACTGAAATCTGATTTGTACCTTTGTAATACACTGATAACACCAAATGCAGGAGGTGGTGAGAAAGTCACATGATGAACCAAAGCCATCACAAGCAGCTTTTAAATAATAAAATATATAAAAGGTGCACAGTGTCATTCAAACAAACACTAAACACCATCACGGTGACACACACGATACTGAAATAATGCAATAAACATCAATTTAACAACATTAGGTGTAACACACAACCCAATATACAAAACTGATAAGAAAAAACTAAGAAGAAATAGTTATTTCAACAAAAAAACATCACATATGAAATGTAACGCAGGGAATTCTGGAAATATCCATTTACGGTTATTCACTGTAAGTCTTTTTCACTTCCAAAAATGGTAAACTACTGTAAAATTAATGTCCAATACAGTTTTTCACCGTATATTTTTACCGTAACATTTTAACAGTTTTACGGTAGCATTTACAGTAATTTTACCGTTTTAAATCACATTTCACAAATTCACATTCATTTTTTACAGTGTAGTTTGTCTGAACTATCATTTACTCTTCTGCTGTGCTGGAGGTGAAAGGGGAGTAAGGCCAGAGCCTTTCATCAATTACCATCGACCCAAAGCTATATTGATCCACTGTGGTCTCTGCACTTCCTCACAAGATCACTTTAAGCAGCTGCTTTTTTTTATTTTTTCATGAGATGTAAGTGAAAAGTACTTTAGCTCTCAAATGGTGAATACTCATATTACAAACCATAATCAATGTTATTTTAGTACTATTTTATATTATTATGGTATTTATTAATATTTTCAATTTGCATTTTAATTTTAGTTTATGTTTTAGTAACTATATTATTTCATTTTATTTAAAAAAAATATTTCTATTGAGCTTTAATTACTTTTATTTAAGTTTTAGTTATTTTCAGCTTAAACTTGTTCCACATTTCAAATTTTTTTATATTTAAGTTTAACCTTTTTTTATTATTTATATTTTATTTCATTTCAGATTATGCCAATTAGTTTAATAGTTCTAGTTTTAGATAACAGTAACATCTCTTACTGTTATTAATTATGATCAGATCATCTCTTACATACACAGTAACCTCACTCCGCTCTTCTAGCCGGTTTCTTTGCACAGCTAATGAGGAACATAAGATGACGAATTGCTATTAGCAAGGTGTTAGGAAACTACCTGCTCTCGCAGACTGCACTGTACATTCATCTAGCTGTCAATCTGTACTCTGGGTTTTGAAGTGAAACCATTAGAGAACCACTGCTCTAAAGCACAATAACCCTTCAAATAAATGACTTTGACATAACTAAGATATTCTAATGATGATGCAATGACTGCTGCATTTTAAATTTGGCTCTGAAAGAGAGAGTTCAGATTCTCCCGCAGATGGCATTTTTGGATCAATAGCCATCAGCTGCCAGGACTCCTGTCTACTGCATGCTATCTCATCTCAGACAGTCTGTCGGCCCTTCTTACAAACAATAAGAGAACAGAGGCATCTGCAGCAGAAATAAGCACCTGTGGCGGTGACAGAGGGGTGGTAATGGTGTTGGGCAGGTTTGGAGCAGCTGAGCTGAACTAGAACAGATGGGAGAGACGGGCCAGTGGAAGGTGAGTCTTCGCCTGTCGCGGGAAGCTGGAAATGTTTGCTCTCCCACAGGTTATCCATCGCCCATATGGAGTGGATTATAAATAGATGACTTTGCTTTCTCGGTGCAACACAAAGTGCAGTTTGCTTCAATTAGGAGCACTACACAATGCATTTGGACAGATCTTTCTGCTCGCTAGCGTTCACTAGCAACAAAAAGATGTATAATGGCCTCATGTACAGCACTGAGAGCACTGGCTTTTTTTCTTCTTCTTTTTTTTACCGGTCTAAGCAACCATATGCAAACTTTTTAAAAACCCAAATTTTTTTTGTTTGTACTTATACTTTAAACTAATTTCAAATCGTTTAGAAAAATGTAAAAAAATTTAAAAATTAAAAAAAAAAAAAAAATATAATATATATATATATATATATATTATATATATATATATATATATATTTTGTGTGTGTGTGTATATATATATATAGTGCTGTCAAACGATTAATCACATCTAAAATAAAAGTGTTTGTTTACATAATATATGTGTGTAATGTGTATATTTATTATGTACATATAAATACACACACATGCATGTATATTTAAGAAAAATAAGTTATGTTTATATATTAAATATATTTATATAAATGTATATACATGTAAATATTTTCAAAAAATTTGACGGAAAGTATTACATATATAATTAAACAGTATATACACACAGTGTAAACAAAAAATTTATTTTGGATGCGATTAATCATTTAACAGCACTAATATATAAGAAAGTCTCTATATTAGTATACAGCATGCTAATGTCACAAATTAGCGTGATATGTAACAGTAGTGTATTACATACATAATACATATATATGCTAATTTGTGACATTAACAGGGCTATTAAAATTAAAAAACAAACCAATTAGGTAAGAGAAGGTTAAACCAATTATAAAAATAAAATAACATAAAAGCAAGAATAAATCTAGATTCACTAGTTTAGGTCATATTAAAAAATAATTTGTGACATGGTATGTGAAACATTAACATAAAATAAAAATTAAATTAATAAAAATGGCAAATTAGGTAGAGAAGGTTTTAAAACAAAAGTAATAATAAAATAATAATAATAGTAATAATAATAATAAAATAATAAAATAAGCTAAAACACAATTGACTCCACTATTTTTAAGTCATATGCCATTGAGCATGTGAATAATAAAATAAAGCAATTAGACAAAAGACTGTTAAAACTAATGAATCCACCAGTAACCACTAACAATTTCATGAATGAATCAATCAACATCACCATCATCCCAAAATTAAAGAGACACAGAAAAATGCACAAGTCATTGTAAGCTTATAATGATTTATAATATACTCATCCTCATAATCATTATTGATAGATCTCTTTACAGTTATAATCTTTTGGAAGGAAAAGATGCATCTCTTGTTCTCTTTCCAAGATTGTCTTTTAGGTTTAGCATTAGCGTCCAGTGGTCCTTGTAAAGTGCATGACATTTATCACATCCAGAGAATGTACAGAGTCCTCCATCTCTTGGTTCTTCTGTCTGTTACATTAGTGTGCTCAGTTTTTGAAAGTTTTTTGTTTCTTCTTATAGAAAACAAAAGGTCTGTACAAGAAATGAAAGATCAGGCCTCCTGGATGACAGTGTGTGGACAAAGTCACATACACACATAAGACACATGCAGACCAACACCTAATAGCTCAGCTCATCCGCTGAAGTGCACACTTCATTATCCGTCAACCTGTTGACATCAAGAGCATCTCCACAGACGGCGGAGAGAGGTGTGCTGCTACACAGAAAGATAACAGGTGCTTTTCCAAGCAGTCAAAGGTTTGCCATTCACATTTCTATAAGGCCTTGTTCACACAGGCAGCAAAAATTAGATTTTTTTTTTTTAGCATATAACAGATCAAAATAGATCCAAATCACATTCTCAGGTCATCTGAAATGAAAGTTGGTCAATTAAAATCTGAAACGTGTTTCAGTAACCTTGTGTAAATAGAAGTACACCTTAGTGTACTTATTACGGAAATAATACATTTAAAAAATACATATACTTAATATGTTTTTCAGACACGTACTTGCATGTTCTTTACAATTAAATGAAAATGTATATTTTTATATATGTAATTTCATAAATCTGTTGTCTTTAAAATATGGTTGACTGTGTGCATACTGCTGAATGTACTGACAAGCATTAATGATGAACTTAAATATACTTTAATGTCATTTCTATTAAAAAATATATTTAAATATATACACATTGTGATGATTTAACGTGGCGCAATTCAGTAGCATGTTCAAATATATTAACATTGATTAAACATCAAAAAACATTACTTACAGTTCACATTAACAAGCAAATACGTTACATGTGCGTTAGTATGTTCGTCACTCACAAGTACTTTAAGCAAGGACTAACAATTATTAAACAATTACTTAAACAACTGTAAACTATTTTTAATTGACATATTACAAAGAGCACTTTTAAAGTGTAAGGGGGTGGAGAAACAATGCTGATAGATACATCTTTAAGCACTTAAGTGGCCTTTTATTTAATTCATATTATACTATTAATATCTGCAAGTTCAGACATTAATAATCATAACCATATCTGCAGGTTCAGATATGAATATAAGTGCAGATATCATTTCTGCAAGTGTAGTCTTGTAAAAACATACTTTTTAGATTTGAAGTACACATTTAATGCAATTAAGCACAACAGGGTATGAATATTTGGATTGGATTTTAATGTTTTTTTTTTGTAATTCAGGCCGCAGCGTGTATATAATGTCACAGACAACATCCACCCATTTTTTTTTTCCACGTAGTGAACTATGGAATTTATTATTTGCTACATAGCAAATAAATGCAATGGATGAATAAAATACACCCTATCTCAGTTGTTATAAAAGAGAGTAGCTTAGCATCATCCTAATGCTATAGTCATTACCATAGTGAGCACTGTAGATACGCTATATTAGATATTGGCTAAAGTGTCTTATCAAACAGATCCAGTCACTTTAAGCACCGCAACATACACAGTCAGTCCAAAACAACTGGATTTGGAAAACAAATCGGATTAATGTGCAGTGTGAACAAGGCCTAACTTTCTTTCAAAACAAGATGAGAAGCGAGCTCAGAGCGCCCACCTCCATCAACCCCAAAACACCTCTGTTATGATCTGTTTCTGAATCACATCTGCTCATCTTTCCTCTCAATCTTGGTCTGTTTGTTCATTTGTCCACCCATCTTTATCTATATATACAATGTATTTCCATATTGCATGTACATGTTTATAGCAAATGAGGGCCTTTTTTATCCATAAATCATGCCTGAGTGTGAAAAGTAAAGCCTGTAATGACATTCAGTTGAATATTGATTAGATATAAAGGTGTGGTTTGATTGCTGATACATTAATATACCGCAGTAATCGATAGGCAAAGCGTCTATGATAATTACAGGTTCTTTTTTTCTCAGTGTTTGTGCTTAATGTATATGAAGTATACATCTAGATTTGGATAAGGTTTAAAGGATATAATTGCAGCTGTGAATTTTTTTGACTATTACGAAACTGCGTTACATGGTGGAGGTGTTATAAAGCTATAGCTTGTGTTAAGACAACAATGAAAGCAGCGGATTTTTTGAAAGTATCATCACAAAGCTGTGTTCATATATAGGCGTTAAAAGTATTTGAAATCTCTAGAGTATTACAAATGTACAGACCGACTGTCGTAGTGAATATATTCAAAACAATATATTCACAATTTCAGACAGGATGAGGCAGCTATGGAGATGCAATGAAATACAATACTTTCAGAGCATCAGTTCGGCGTATTTCGCTATAAAACGCTAACTAAAATTACGACATCTTATCAATAATCCCTTCGTCTCAAAGACGATTGTAGCCCTAGCAGTGTAAAAGGGCTTGCCTGATTACTGCATACCATCCTTTGCATGGACATCCAATGTAAAAGCGCTTCTGCATGCATTCAACAACACACATGGAAAAGAAAAAACATTGAGAAAGTCTGTTTTCCAGAGACGACTGACAAGCATCCTCAGAGTGGCGTATGTTATGTCAGATATACAGTCATTAAAACAGGATGTGATGGAATCGGTGAAGGTGAATATGAGAGGATGAAAAAATTCATTGTGATTCTAAACTATGCTTTTCTTTAAAAAATTATGATGGAGGCAAAATTATATATATATATATATTCTATGCATACACAACACACACAATATATATATATATATATGCATACATATGTGATGCGAATAAATACCTTAAACTATGACAAATAAGTCAACGTGATCTCCATCTTAATCTCATGTCCTTTTCATACTCTAATCAATTCATTTCAACATTTTTCTAATCAAATATCGTATTTTGCTTAGACACATGTCAAAAAATGGGTTGTGAACAGTTTCATGTTGACTTTAAGTGACTTCAAGAATGTCATCACATTCTTGACACAAGTTCATGTCTTTTCGAGAGACCAAGAAAAGTGTCCCATCCATTAAGGCTGAACGTTAACGTAATGGCTGCAATATGTCGCTCACTTTTCCAAGTCATCTTAAGCGATCTCTGCTTTCTCTAAACATTTCCTTAAAACTGGTGAAAGCAGGTAGCACGGCTTAGCATAGGTTCAAACCCCACCCCTCACTCGTTGAAGCTCTTGGGCAGAGGAAGTAAAAGTGTTATTAGGTTAGGAAGTCTTGCATTTGCAAAGGGTGGAGTGAATGGCGCACCACGCTCTTGGATATGGCAGTATTGCCTCACTGAGAGACTTTTAAAGTTTTCAAAGAGAATTTGCGTAGCTTTGATGGCTAGAGGCTACCTCTCATTCGGCCAGAGTAACAGCAAACATAGTGGCAAGGAGATCTGCCAAGTATTTTGGCAGTGGAGTGAATGTAATTCTGAGAAAAACCTTGGGCAGTTGAACGTGTTTAAACTGGGGTGGTAGGGTATGTACTGTTTAGTAACCATAGAGCTTTTCTACTTCTCAGCTGTAAATTGCATAGGTCCTGAGCCACTTGGATTTCAAAACAAATGGTGTTCTGCTATTTTTTGCCCACATTAAAGACCCCATGAAATGGTTTTATAAAAACAATAAATCAATAAATAAAGTCACTAGTGTAAAAACAATAAAAATATGTTTTGTGATTTATTTGTTACTTAAAAAATATTATTTCATAAGTACACATGGCTTCATTTTAATGGAGAAATATACCTTTGCATATGCATAATGGTGTAGTTACATTATCTACCAGCAGGGGCTAAGTATTGACACTAACCAGCCAAACCTAGTGGGCACAGAGGAGGAGGATGTTTGTCTGTTCTGTGCTGTTGCTGTGTCTTTTGGGGTTGACTTTCTCATTCTAGGGAGCATTTAATCAACCACATTTTAAAAATGGCCCTAAACAGATGAAACTATCAATATTTTGCTTCATTTTTCAGAAAGGCTGAAAATTTGAAATATACTTATACATAAAATAAAGTCTAACATTTCAATAGTCTCAAAACTAACTGGATTAAAAGCTGCAACAGACAATTTTGATTTCATGAGGTCTTTAACATCAACACAACAGACCAAGCTAGAGAAACCATCTTTAGTTATGAGGATAGGCTACAGACTAGACATGTTAAATGTACCAATATTTAATTTGACAAAATCTTCAGAATCCCTTGTTATTAAATCAGGGATTGAGATTTTTTTTTTAAATTAGATTTCCCCCACATCCAAGTGTGGTGCTTTGAAATGCTCATTTTAATTGGTGCATCTCACTCTCCCATTGCTTAATTAAACCAAACTACGAAATGAACAACCTTGATGGCATTCAACCGTGAAAGTGGGCTATTACACTATAACTAATATATTAAGCCTACTAACATAGAAAACTATTTGCAAAATCTTGTAACCTTAAAAAAAACAAGCATTTATAATATTGCACATACTGTTAATCTCACAGAGAAAAATATTTATATTGATAAAGATATGAATACTTATTTCTAATTTTGTAAGTATCATTCTTACTACATGCATGCTACAAGGACTGTGTACCAGACATGCATCACAAAAGTAGTAGAATATTTCCTATCTCTTACAAAAGCTATTCAAGGAAGCATCAATTTCATACAAGATTTATCCAAATTCTCCAGCATCATATTATGAGCAGGATGCACCATGAAATGGCACAAAAATGTAAAAACAACATAAAAATGCAATAAATAGCGGCAGTGAACTTCATCTTTGGTGACCTGACTTAGTAAGCTAGTGTTTTGCTGTTGTTGGCTGCAATGTCACAGTAAAATATCTACACTCTTTCAACCCCTCGTCAGGTGCTTGTAGTGGTAGATGTTCGTTACAAAAGACATTTCTCATACACATGGAATGCTTGGAAGTTTACAATGCTGGGAAAAGTAAGTGACAGGAGGAAATGATGCAATGGAGGGCAGCTGCTCATGCAGTATAGTGGAATGACGACGATGGAAAAATGGGCAACTTCAAAACAATCTCCGCTCCACTTTCAGGTCTGTTTACTCTTAGTAACGTTTAACATTGGCAGCAAAAGAGGGAAAATGGTCATAGATATTTAACCGGCTTTCCAGGCCCCCAAGATTGGTCATGCATGTATTTCTCCGTCACAAGATGGAATGTTATATTTTTAGCCGTTGTGGCTGGCAGGACAGGCAGCATTTGTGCATTCACAGAGAAATACATCCTCCATGATGATTCTTCACAAATATGTTAACTCCTTCATGTTTTAAAGCCACTGATCAATTTGGAGTGACAAAATTGTTGTTCTTTTAAGGTACAAATACACTCGAAAAAGACTCAAGGGGTCCTCAGGTTGGCAGTGAATGGGGGAATGGGAGTCAGGAATTGGTCCCTCTATGCTACGCTTCTATCTATTGGTTAGGCTACGATTTGGCTACTGTTGCAAGCAGAACGACTACTAGAACAGTCACACAGAAAAGACAAACTCCATGCAGACACTGAACACAAGGATGCAAAACAACAAGTTTTCCAGAACTTGCAACAGGGAATGGGGATGTAATGATGGACAGGTCTTCTTTACTGATCCTTCTCTCAAATGGACGCGTTCAAGTCCCCCCGTCTTGAAACTCTTGCACGAGGCGTCTGAAGCCTTCAAAACTGGGGTTTGCACTCCCCTACTTTATCTCACCTTCTTCGACAAGGCTGATCAAAGCAGTTATACATCTGTAAGCATTTTGGTGATGTTAACATAGTTAGTGTTGTTTAGGGTGCAGTTGCCGGTCTTGATGTTCTCCTCTCGAAAGTCCTCGTTGCTGTTGTTAACAGCTTCTTGAATTTCCATGTAGTCAGACTTGCTCATGATTGACCCGCTGCAGCTCTTTTTCAGGTCCTCTGAGGAATCTATCTTGGGGACGCTGGTCACGTTAAGGTACTGGGCCTGTTCCTCGCCTTCTGTCTCTCTATGGTAGAAGTAGTTGAAGTTTGAGACTATGACAGGCACGGGCAAGGCAATGGTCAGCACACCAGCGATAGCACACAAGGAACCCACAATTTTGCCACCGATTGTAGTTGGAACCATGTCACCATACCCTACTGTCGTCATTGTGACCACTGCCCACCAGAAGGCATCGGGGATGCTAATAAACTGGGAGTCAGCCTCGTCTGCCTCTGCGAAGAAGACGGCACTCGAAAAGAGGATGACGCCAATGAAGAGAAAGAAGATAAGCAGCCCAAGCTCCCTCATGCTGGCCTTGAGCGTTTGCCCGAGAATCTGCAACCCTTTCGAGTGCCGGGACAGTTTGAAGATCCTGAAGACTCGTACTAATCTGATGACCCTCAAAATGGCAAGTGACATGGCTTGCTGCCCTTGCTGGCCATCCTCTGGCTTCTCTGCTAGCTCTGTGCCCAATGTGATAAAGTAAGGTATTATAGCCACAATATCAATGATGTTCATTATATTGACAAAGAAGCCTGCTTTGCTGGGACACGCAAAGAACCGCACCAGGAACTCGAAGGAGAACCATATGATGCAAAGGGTCTCCAGGATGAAGAAAGGGTCAGTAAAGTAGGAGGAGGTGTAACTATTTGTTGAGTTGGAGCCCATGGGAATATGCGTGTCCAGGTCCTCACTGCGAAAAACTGGAAGTGTCTCCAGGCAAAAACTGACTATAGATATGAGGATGACCATGACGGAAATGATGGCAATAATCCTGGCAGGCCCTGAACTTTCAGGATACTCAAAGAGCAGCCACACCTGCCTCTGAAACTCATTTTCTGGCAGGAGTTTCTCCTCTTCCTTAATAAATCCTTCATCCTCCCTGAACATCTCGATGGCTTCTTCCCCGAGCTCATAAAAACGTATCTCCTCAGAAAAAATATCCAATGTCACATTGACAGGCCTCCGCAGCCTGCCACCTGACTGGTAGTAATACAGAATGGCATCAAAACTTGGGCGGTTCCTGTCAAAAAAGTACTCATTCCTCAGAGGGTCAAAATAGCGCATTCTCTTTTTGGGGTCCCCAAGCAATGTCTCTGGGAACTGAGACAGAGTTTTGAGCTGCGTCTCAAAGCGCAGGCCAGAGATGTTAATGACCACCCTTTCGCAGCACTCATGGTCTGGTTCCGGGTCATACGTGTCCTGTGGCTGACCCGGGAGAGCTGCTGCTTCATCAACTGGGTCGCCTGTGGCAACAGTCATGCTGTGAATGAATGCAACCTGCAGTTTGTGGTCAGGATGCAACGATGTTGCCTTTAAAAGTTTGTGGGAAAGAAGCAGGGAAATGTGGGGCTTCCTTTCACTGGTTAACACCTCCCTCTCTCATCAGAACTCAGGAAACACTGAAAGAAATATAAATCAGAAAAAAAGATTACTTAGGCCAACAAGCATTCTTTTCAGCATGCACACTACAACAATGCAATGCGCTTACTAAATATGAATGTATTCCACTCTACTGTGAGTTTATTTGGATTCCTCACAATTCATAAAGAACTCATTTTGTTTTTGAAAGTGAAGAGACATCAAAGCACTGCACAAGGATCCAAAGCATGACCGCTAAGGAAATACACATAAAGCATGGCTACAGAAAACCAGGGCATCTAAAAACATCTATCAATCATATGGAGAAGTCAGCCTGACCACTTTACACATTGTAGTTGCTTTTATCTGCCAAGTAGATCAATACTTGCCACGGTAAGACTGTATAATTCCTCTTAGAATTCAGTTATGCACTGTAACTCTAATAACAGCCCGAGTGCACTTAAATCATAATTGGATATTCCAAAACCTCCCCAAATGTATTTCGCCAAGACAGCAAGACTGCTTGAGATTAGAAATGTTGCAAGCATGTCTACCTTAGTTCCCCAAAAAAAATAGGTAAATTAGGTTAAGACATATATATAGTATATATGCAAAATAGTATATTATATATTATTATATATATCTATAGATATATATATATAAAACATATACGTTGCTATATTTACATAAAAATAATTTTCAATTACGTCTGTGCAGGTGTATACCATTAGGGCTGTAGTCTGAAAAAAATAACTTTTCATGCTGTAAATAATATGGCAGTCTTTGCTTCTTGTTTTGGGAATACTGCAGATGATCTTGGTAATTATTTAGGGGCAATAAATAGTATAGTTATTGTAATGTAATTAATTTGAGGATCACATAGCCTCATGCTCATAAATGTGCTTCTCAATAGCACGATTTGTGTGTTTTACAAACTCTCGTGTGTCTCTATCATCTGAATTACATATGCATATATAAGGGATGGTCAATTATGGTGGATTTCTGGAGTAAGTGGTTGATTATAGAATCCAACATTGAATTGGCTAATCGCCATGAGAACCTGGAAGTATTGGTTATCAGTTATGTGGTTAATATCATGTGGCATAAGGGAATTAAAAAATTCTGATCAGTACTGGACAATATTCTGGTGTGATAACCAGTAACTGCGGTCAGGTGTCTCACTGCTAAACTAGCCTCACTTTGCTAGGCTGTCGGGACTCTAATGTTTTTAAGCGGGTTCTCCCAGCCTGTCAAGCTGTTGTCAGACAGGTTTAGCTGTCAGGCATGTCGGTAACAGGGGCTGAGAAACCAGCTGTGAGCGAAGACAGGCAAACAGTTACGTGGTTTTAAACGGGGGGCATCGTAAATCACAGACAAACTCTGCCCATGCAGTTTGTCTAATCAAACATATCATCCAGCTTCAGTGTGCTATTAAAAAAACAAAAAAACTTTAAGCTTCCATGAAGTCAGTCAGCTCAACATCCACAGACAGTGCAACTGCAATAATCAAAGAGTAGGTTACGCAAGCTTACCTGCAAGCATCAAGAGTCCCCAAAGCGACAGAGAAATCATTTGCCAAATGATTATGTTTACATGACACCGGCAGGACTAATAAAACGTCTCGTTGCCAGGGTCAGTGGTGTCTCTCAGCAGCCATTCATTACAGGTACTGCAACGATCCCGGTCTTCCTCCCAACCGCTGCGCCGAATATATCCAGCCGTATGCGCCTTCAGGACAAACGGGAAACATACAGCAGCGTGTCTCAAAGAAATGAACGGAGGCAAAGCGGAGAGGATTCCCTTATGGCGTTATTTGCAAAGAGCTTCCCATTGAAACGGTCCAAAGATGCTAAGGTCAGCAAAATCTGACGCCCCCTGTGTCCTCAATTCAGAGATCTGCAAAGAAACAGGGGAGCTGTTTGCGTTGGGCGTCGCCTCAAAGATGCTCACATTACACAAGATAGTAACATTTAACGCAAGAGACTGAGGAGGAGAATTGCCTGAATACGTGTGGCCGCTCGAGTTTGGTGGCCAAAATGATGCTCTGAGGAGTGGCAACATCTTGTTGTTGAGCAAACGCGCTCATCTTACGGGCAGAAATCCATAGAGCATCACGTTTCAGATGTTCCCAGTCATAATTTTGCTGTTTGTTTTGTTTTGCTTTTTCGTTGCGCAAAATCAGCGTTCCTTATCCAATTGTCCAAAAGGTATTATTATTATTTTATTACAGGACACATATTCAGATTCCAGACTCATGCACCCATGAAAAACACATCACACCGGCTGTGATCAGTGTTTTAACCCCTTCAAGCAAGCGCGAGGTGTCTGCAGCGACATGCTTCAGCAATAGGTTCCTCTCTCTAGGTGGATGATAAAAGCATGCCCATGCATTACTGTGCTAAAGGCATTCACGCATTTCGTTTCACTCAAGACATTGATGCATCAAAGCATGCATAAAAAAAAAAAAAAAAAGTAACCTTCCCGAGTTGTTTTCAAGCGGCAAAAGTAGTCCTATTACAATAGGCACAGGGATCCTCGGGCGCTTACTTGTGCTCTCCTAGTCATTTTAGGGAGTGGACGCGGCTGTGGCCCCGTTGAGCGAGCCATTCCATTTCAAAGTCAACTTTGCGTCTTTACTCAGAAGATTGTGTGAGAGCGAGCGGTGTAAGCTGCAGTGGGCACGCTGCGCATACAAAGGGACTCAGTTGAGCTGTGCTGCTGCTGCTGTGCTCACACCCCTCCGTACGCCTACAGCGTGGGCAAATAAAGGGGACGCGCCTCCTCGCGCAATTCAGCGCTGCTGCTGCTGCTGCTATGTACCTCATGCATTGGGATCAGTGGTATGATATATCCGAGTAAACTTAAATATTGTTATTTCATTTGATTAAATATGGTATTTGTCGAAATTTTATAAAATATCTATTTATTTATTTTAAAATAGTTGGCAATATTAAAAAACAAATAATAGTATGTATATACTAAACTTGAACAATTAATATTTTATGATTTTATTATTATATTTTTAGCGATAGTAATTGTCAGGTTACACATTTGTTATGTTGAATATAATGTTAATCGTAAAATTCAATATAATTATTCTAGATATAGGAGAGTGTTACACGAGTTATCATAACAGGTAAAAGAATAGTAGGCCTGATTCCTGTCCCAAATGACCGCTTTATCATGTTATTATAACTCGTGATATGATTATAATCCCATTTTAGTCCTTATTCTATAAATAAAAATAACAGTATAATGTACTAAGTTATTATGTATATTGAATTGTATTTGTATTGATAATTATAAACTATTATTGATTACTAAATATGTATTAAAATGTTAATATATTTTCAAAGGTAGCTCATGCAAGTATTCTATAAACCCAATATTATTAGTTAGGGATTATTATTAATAAGGTATTTTACTAATATAATAAGGTGGCCATATTACAACTTTAATAACTTGTAATTATTAAGTATAATTGTTATAATAATGATCCATCGATAATTATTTAATTATTATAAATGTTACATTTAATTAGCAACATGTGACAAAATAGTTTCCGAATTGCCCTTTATTTCTAATGTATTATCTAAAGTGTATTCATTGATTCCTAAAATAGTATAAATAAAGAATATGTGAAAAATAATTAAATGTCATATTAGAAAATTAATAATAAAATGATATGGGGGGGGGGGGATGGGTGGGGTGAGAATGCAAATGAAATAGACGAAGTAACGGGTGATTAATTATTTTATATTTAAATAAATATTTATGACAATATGGTGTAAGATTATGTATTATACACTACATATAATAATAATTATTATTAAAAATGTGATCTAGTTTATTATTACTGGTGCGGCTTTAAACCAAGTGTGAGCTACATTTTGGACGTGGATTTGGCTGTCCCAGTAAAAGTTAAAACCTAACACGCATCACATAACTAAACCAATTCAAAACAACTTAGAAATCATATAGCAGTGCACTGCCAACCAACCACAACGCATTAGCACTGAAACAGCAACTTTTACACAAGCATCAGAGCTCATATATTCTTTAGAAACAGAAAAAAAATCTATTTATAGACATCTGTAATATATTTACTGAACATTACTATTTAATTACTTGTGATTATAAGTAGCACACCTTTGACAAAGAAAGCAGACACATACAGTAACACAGACCTAAGGCCTCTTAAATGTAAGTAAAATGTAACTTTGATGTACTGGAGTTGAACTAATATACACATATTTCTCATCAGCTCTTAACATGTGAATAATGATGTCCTAAGCATAATTAACAGCACTTTTTTCCCTCATACTTGCCTGACTCACTAATGAGTCCATATATCTCTGGATTTCGAGCCTTGGTGTAATACATGAAGAACAAAGACTTTGGGAAAACTTGCTGCCACTGAATAGCGTTTTGAATCTAGCATATGCATTTAGTCAGTCATATCAGCGTATGTTGTATTCTTTTGCACACATATGCATTTCAGACTTGCTAGAAACCTGTGATAATTCATAGAGAGGCCTGGCTGCTGCTAGACCCGAATATGTCTGTTCATTTCTAAAGGGAAATGAGGAATGGGTAGCGTGAAGCTACAATGGGTACATTAGGGAGGTGCTGAAGTCTCTCGGGGAACCGTTGCTCTGTTTGTGCGCGCGAGAGAGGACGAACTGTACGTGCCTGCTGCATGCAAATGCTTTGAGAGCGACTGATCGCACACTGCCACTGCATGTTTACTAAAGCAGCAAAATAAACACCATCTGATGAACTGAGCCAAATATGTAGCCTTATTGATAGCGCTGGACTGATGTGATGATTTGATGAAAGTGGGTATTATGGCTCGATGTTTGGATAAGGGCTTTGTCATGAACCAGGACCACGGTTGAAAGCGGTGCTGAAACACCGCCAATTTTCGACTGTAATTACGAGAGCACTAAACGTTTGTTGTTGCTCATGCTGGTGTGCTGAAAGCGTCCCCGCTTTTTTAGTGTATTTATTTTTTTTATTTTTATTTTATGTGTTGTTGCTTTTGAAACTTTTTCCAGCGTTTTTACAGAGAAGATGGTTGGGGGTTTTTTTTTCAGCCCCCTGACAGTAACACAATGGCCACTACTGAATGTGTACTTGTAGTGTGCTTCAAATCTTTAGAAAGATATTAGAGATGATAGCTGCAGACAAGCTTCTAGCCACGTTCATGGTGGATGGATGGCGATAGATGATAGACTAGATGATGTGTTGGTACATGGACCCCTGACAGCATGATGGATGTGCTGAAGATTAGATGAGACTAGATAGATGCGAATGGATGGACTGGACTGGATGGATGGTTATATGGATGGATGGATGGCATGGATGGATGGTATGGAGGAAGTGGATGGAGTGGATGGATGGAGGCTGGGATGGAGGATGATAGATAGATACTGATTAGAGCATAGATGGACGGACGATAGATGGATGGATGGATGGATGGTGGAATGTCGATGGGTGGATCGTTGGAGGAGATCGCTGGATGGCATGGTATGGATGGATGGATGGCGGAGGATAGATAGATCAGAAAATAATCGATTTGATAGGATAGATAGATAGATAGATAGATTGATTGATTTATGACGGACAGACGGATGGATAGATAGATAGAACACAAAATGATTCAACAGTAGAGCATATTACCCTGGACATTTAGAAGAAAAGCAGCTCTTCTTCTGCCTGCTCTTTGTCTTCTGGCTATTTGACTGGGCTTTTATAGCTAGATAGATAGATAGATAGATAGATAGATAGATAGATAGATAGATAGATAGATAGATAGATAGATAGATAGGATAGATAGAAGAAAGCAAGGGAAGAGAGATAGATAGATAGTAGATCGATAGATTTTAAAAACTGTTTTAGTTTTACCTATAAAGGTTGTCTCTAAGTAGCATTCTAGAAGTAAATTTTAGTAACAATGTTTAAAGGGACGCAAAAGCTGATGGAATTTTATATAAAGAGGTACGTAGTCAAAAAAGTCAAATAAATACATACTACATTTTTCATTTAATTTTAAATAAAATCTAATCAAGTTTCTGAAAACATCACATTCAGTTTGCACGTAAGTATATGTAAAAATAAAATAAAATTGAATATGCTAACGTGTACTCGTGTTTGTTTGAGGAACACATCAAAACGTATAATATTCAATGAAAATGTTCTCCTGTCACTCTCTATTCTGCATATTCAAAGTGGCACATCATTTTAATGTTCATGTATGACATACAATCAGTGACTCCAAAACGAGTACATTTTTAAGTCTGAAGATGATTTAGAATAGTGTACTTATGTAGCTCTATAGACTACTTTAATGATACCTTAATGGTTCTTCTGTCTTGAACTGTTTATTTATTACTTTTCTACCTCAAAATCAGAGTGCAGGAGAATTATAATGCCCTCTTTGGTCTCAGTCTGTCTTCCCATTATGACAAATGGAGTGATAGTTAATTGACACATCACAAATGGATCTAAGCACCACGTGGTTGTAAGCTGCTGTAGGACTCAAGCTAGTGAAGTGCAGTTCCTGAGATGGCCATAAATAATGTTTACCTGCTTACAGAGTGATATAATGAAGCTTCAATTCAACCGAAAAAAATTCTCTTTGAAAAACAGCTAATGGTAACATACTAATTTTCAGTGGATTAACTAAACTTGGTCACACCATGCTCCGTTTAAAACTATAAATAGTTTTGTTTATTTGGATAGCTGAGACTGAAGTTTGGATTTGATCCAAATATTCATGTTCCCTTCTTCATTGCCTTCCATCTCCACACAGCAACAGCTATATACAGTACATCTTAACTCACTCTGTAGGGTCGTCTGCAGTCCTCCCTGACGTTCTGCTAATTATTTATGAGGAAACATGCCATTATAAGGAAAGCATATAAAATGCAGCGTCTTCCCCCAAAACAAACAGGCTAACAAAAAGGTTTGCATTGTATAAGCTTGACTGTCTTGATTATTATTTCAAGATTTATGACTTCATGCATTCTTGTTTATTGGTTTCATTTTTGATACTTTGACTTTATAATTGAAAATGTGACTTCATGCCACTATGGTAATTGTTAATCATGTTGAACGTTGACATAAGAAACGTTAATATAACAATATAATAATCAGAAATGTTTCTTGAGCAACAAATCAGCATATTAAAATGATTTCTGAAGGATCATGTGACACTGAAGACTGGAGAAATTACGCTGAAAATTCAGCTTTACATCACAGGAATAAATTATATTTTAAAATATATTACAATATAAAGTAATTTTGATCACTAGAGACTTGGTGAACATAAGATACTTATTTAAAAAAATGCCATACATTCCATCTTACTATTGATAAGTCCAACCTGCAATATGAAAGGTAAAATATAGAAACATCAAACCATTATTTTGACCATCAGATACTGTAATTAAACCAGCACCAACAAATCTTTTTCAATAAAACCTTTATTACAGTTGTTGTGTACTATTTTGTTGTGTTATTCAATTATAATTCAAATGTCTCAATTGCTATGTTATTCAATTTTAAAATATCTTAATAATGTTGGGAGTTTTTAATATTACCGGTACTTAGTGCAGTCCTATGCAATTTCACATACCAATCCAAAATATAACAGATTCAATTGTTAGTAATATTTTGAAGGGTTTGCATACGTGTATTTTTGTAACAGTGTGCGTGTTTCAGGTGCGATATGGCAGTGAGATTGTGATCGTGCCCTTTCGAGCTGGGACCGATGTGCTCAGGAGACCTTGATGCTTCACCGTAGCAACCAGTGCAGGAGACTGCAGCACACAATGACTCAGACTAGCATTAATTCTTTAACCACACACACACACACTACAGATCACAAAACACTTACCAATATTCATCCCTTTATGTCTATACAGTGTTTTAAAGTGGGTACACGGTTTTTCTTTTATTATGCAGCGACACAATTTCCTAAAATAGCTCAGTTTTAAATAACCCAAAATGGCTCCACTTTCGCTCTTCATTTCCAACATAAACACAAGCGGACACACTCTGGCTGTTTGCCAGAGCAAGTGATATGCTATAGTCTAATTTAAAGGGGTCATAGGATGCCCATTTTTCCACAAGTTCATATGATTCTTTAGGGTCTTAATGAAAAGTCTGTAACATAGTTTGGTTAAAATTTCTCAATGGTACTGTAAAAAACAGTTCTTTTCAGAGCACGCCGTTTTGTAGCATTTTCCTTTAAATGTTAATGAGCTCTGCTGACCCCGCCCCTCTCTTCCGAGCCGCTCTCAGAGATACTGCTTACTTTAGCCGCATTCATTGTGAAACTGGCTAATTAGCACATTATTAGGTAAGTCGATTTGCAAAGATTCATTACAAAACATTACACTCACTTCTTCTGTAGATGAGGCTGGATCACGAGTGATTCGCGCAAACATAGACGCATTTATGTAGATCGGAGGCGCATTCCCTTCAAAAACATACGCAATCCACTGCGTCTTCAGCGACTCAGATGTCGGGAGTAAATGACGACTGCTATGTTCATTATTACATCCAACAACAAAACACCTCAATCGCTTAGTCGGAGACATTCTTGTCTTCCCCTGCAGTCGAAACAATGACAGCTCTCTGCTCACTCAGGGCGGGTCTAAGATAAGACACCAGTCCAGTCTGTGCTGAAACGCTACTGTCAAACAAACTATCGTGGGAGGGGCCTGTCTGTGTGACGTCACAGTGTGAGATCGGCTTGATTAGAGAAAGGGGTAAAGATTTGAGCAGATTACAAAAAAAAAACACTGCATGGATTTTTATCATTATAGGGTGGTTGTGTATACACACTGCCAACACACATTTCAATTCAAACAACATGTAAAAGTGCATAGCATCATATGACCCCTTTAAGAGGAGTAATGGAAACGCCACACAAAATGGGGACAGGAAGCCTGTTAGCGGAGAATCTCCCTGTGAGATAATATCTGCGCAACATAATTGGTTTACACAGTATGACAACACTTCCGTCTGGGCGGTAACTCCACTCCTCCCCTATCATGCATTTCAGCAGGTCTGGGTTCCACATACAGCCAACCCAGTGTCATATCTCTGAATGGATAATTTCTATTGATTTTAGGCGAGAGTTCACTTCACAAATACATTGACTGGAACAAAACAGCCCGGGTTGGTCAGATCAATTTGGCTTTCATGAGCTCTGTGATTAGATGCGTGTTCAATACAATGTAAACAGCGAAGGCACACGCTTATATGCATTTTCACACATGCCGTTTTGTGTCCTTGAATGCGTGGGAGTGAACACATTGATTCAGTTGACACATCAAGGTCATTGGGTTCGATTTGCATTTCTTTTTTGTCCCAGGACACAAAGTCACTTTTTCTAATGCTGTGACACTGTTTCTGAAGCAGGCCTTTCTCTCTCGCTCTCTCTCGGGTTGTACTTACGCCCAGAGGAGACTGTGAAAATGAGCACCTGCCGCAGCGACAGGGAGCACTTTCACGTCATCACCTCTGGAACACTATTAGATGTACCTGCTCCCCTTGCTGTGCACTAGGTCAAACAAGAATAAATTAGGGATGGTGCACAGCAAGCAAACTACAGCAAACTGGGGCAGAAACTTGTGCTGGCAGACGTAAAGCCAAACCAGATGGAAGAACTACAACTTTTGCCTCAATAAACCTCCTATCTGCCTGGGCTTATTCAATGGTAAAGCTAGTTTTTTACTTTTAGGTATGGTGTAGGATTAAGGGATCTAAAATATGGTCATGCAGAATAAGGCATTAATATGCACTTTATAAGTACTGAAAAACAGCCAATATGCAAGTAATGTGCATGCTAATAAACAACTAGTTAATAGTGAGGATTGGTCCTTAAACTAAAGTGTTACCATTAATTCAAATTAAATAAAATGTATTACGCAACATATTACACAAACTTCTAATTTAATTAAATATATACACTTATGTCTGAGCTGAATGTAATATTTTCCGACACTTAACTGCATGTTAACTGCAATTAAATAATTGAAATATTTTTTAATTTCAGCTACTTAATTAAGATTACTTTTTGAACCCACTTTAAAATAGATGTCTGTACATCTTTATAGTTCTAAATTAATTCATAGTCTTTGAAATATGGTTTTAATGGCTGCTGAACCTGTACTACAACAATGATGATAACCTGAAATATCCTTCTAACATTCTACTCCTTCGTCATTAATGCCTAACGCTAAGTGTCGTAATGTCGCCGCCGCCGCGGTGCCCCGCCTTGCAGGCGTCTGCCGGGCCACTGTATATATTTGTAATTACACATTTGTAATGCAGTTATAATTTAGTACATTTAAAATATATCAACCTTAAAACTTTTAATGTATTATTGAATAACACACTACAGTTCAGATTATAATCAAGTTCTTTACATGTGCTTTAGTATGTTAGTAAACACATCATAATAAGTGTACTTCTTTAAAGCACAAAGCACACTGTACTTCTTGCGGGCCAAAGTCTGAGCACTCAGCTTCCTTGATTTGACAAGGAACAAAACTACACACACACAAAACTACAGGCATTTTTAGTTTTTCAAAACACTTCATTCTGTATGATTTGTAAGCTGTCTTGATTTTGTCCCATGGGGACAAAACTAAATTGTCCCAACAACCGAGTCAATTATTGATGCATAATGAAGCTTCCGTGTGTGGGATTTGGCTCGCCCCGTAACGCTTTCTGTGAAATACAGGATCCACACACACTCAAAATATTGAATTATCATAACTTTAAGTACATTTTCTAAGTGCCAAGAAAAACCATAACATTAATAAAAACAGTGTCCATTTAGCAGCCATAACCTTTTGAATTCTTTTCATCAGGACCTACTTAGCTATAGGCTAGTGGCGTTCGTGGTGTTATGATGGTCTCGACTGTCTATCAGAAAATGCCACATGTCTTCCCAGTGTGAACTCTGGGATGTGGGCCATGAGACTATATCTTGTTGGAAAGGCCTCCGGGGATTTCTGTGTGATGGACCATGCAATGGAAAAAAGGTAAAGCCAGGCCTGGAGGACAAAGGAAAACCCCTTCAGCTCCAGTATAAGCGGTTCTCTCTCCAGCAGACAGTATCTCGGCAGGATCCTGGAACAATCCCTCCAGTGTAGCATCCTGTGTGGAAGAAGCCGGCAGTGTGGGATGGACATGGAGAAGACCATCTGGTTTGAGCCAGTTAGGACTTCATAAGGGGATTTATAGGAGTGTGTGTGTGTGAAATGACGGATGGAGTGTGTTATGGGAGCAGGTGCGAACATTCAGACCCAGTGGAGCGAATAACCGCTCAAGGCAGATTCACTTGTGAACACTGTAGGCTGTAGCATAGAAAATGACTGACGGGCCTTAGTTTGGTGGCGTTATGGTGGGCGCAAGTCGCACACAGATTAACATTTAAGTAACCGTGCCTCGGATGATAACAGTTCATTCAGTTATTAGAAGCAATCATTAAATAGTAAACACCTATACACAAGCGAGAGATAGAAGGACTCCATCTGGTCACAGTGTGACAGCATCTCCTTCAACTCTCTCTCCGAAATGGTGACAATCCAACCCATCTGTGGCCACAACATGACAGCCATAGAAACTATCCGCTCAAGCGTCATCAGCTGTAGGCAGGGCTTCCATTCCCTAGACTACACTCTTAAAAATAAAGGTGCTACAAAAGGTTCTTCAAGCGATGCCATAGAAGAACCATTTTTGGTTCCACAAAGAACCATTGAGTCAAAGGTTCTTTAAAGAACCATCTCTTCTTTACCTTTTTATAATCTGAAGAACCTAATTTCGCCACAAAGAACCTGTTGTGAAACAAAGGTTCTTCAGATGTTAAAGGTTCTTTATGGAACCATTTAGACAAAAAGGTTCTTCTATGGCATCGTGAAGCATCTTTATTTTTAAGAGTGTATGTGACTACAAATTTGATCTTCAATATTACGTAGGAGAAAATGAACACTCAGAAGATTGATGTAGTCAGGTCAGAAATTAAGCGATTATGTAAATAAAGGAACGTGAATAATTCATTACACTACTGTTCAAAAGTTGGGGTCCGTTAGATTTATTTATTTATTGAAATTATTACTTTTTTATTAATTTATTCAGCAAGGATGCATTAAAAATTGATCAAAAGTGACAGTAAACATTTATATGTTACAGAGATTTCTGTTCAATATGAAGGAATCCTAAAATGTATTATGGTTTCCACAAAAATATTAATCACCACAACTTTTTTCAACACTGATAATAGTAAGTAATGTTTCTCATAGTCAGCATACTATGATTTCTGAAGGATCATGTGACACTGAAGACTGGAGTAATGATGCTGAAAATTCAGCTTTGCCATCATAGAAATAAATTAATATTTTAAAATATTAAAATAGAAAGCTAGATTTTAAATTGTAATTTATTTCACATATACTCCGTTTCTTCTGAAATTAATAAATGTAGCTTTGGTGAGCATGAGAGACTTCTTTCGAAAACATTAAGAAAAAAAAATCTTACAGACCATAAACTTGTAAACAGTTCAATTGAAAACAGTACGTTTGAACCTTTAGAATAACACCTGATTTAAAAACAAAAGGAAGAATAAGCACAGATTCAGCCCTTTAAGAGCATCTACAACAGAAAAATGCATCATGATCTAAACATTTCAGGAAGTCAGCAGTTATATTCTGCTATTTCATGAGAAATGCACACTGGGGACAAAAATCACTGAGGAATACTTCATATATTTTGCTGATTTTGAAAAATTAGGTTTACACCCTCTCAAGTTGTTCCAAACCTTTATGCAACACAAAAGGAGATAGTTTGAAAAATGTACTAGTTGCACTTTTCCATACACTTACAGTAAATGTGGCTTTGGAAGTCATTAAACACATTTGCATTCACATTCCAAGCACATTCTTCGAAACGTCTCTTTTTGCATTCCTCAGAAGAAAGTAAGTCATACAGGTTTGGAACAACATGAGGGCGAGTAAATGATGACAGAGTGTTAATTTTTAGTTGCATTTTAGTTGAGTTTAGCTCTGGGCTTCACAAAGCATTATCTCCTCGACTTGTATCCTGTTATTTTAAAATAACCAGTGTATAGTAATGAGTGAGCCATCTTCATCTGTATTTAGTTTCGGTGACTCATATCCTGCAGTGGCATGCATACGGGTGGCGCCCCACTTTTCACATTTAGTATTAAGAGTATATCACTCCAGAATGCGACAAGGTATCATTCACAGATAAATCCACAAATATTTTCCCATCAAAATGAAATGAAACAGAGCTAAACAGAACAACGCTCTGGAGAACTGTATCCACGTGAACTAAAGATTCTCTGCAGTACTTGAAGGTCGTGCAACTGGGCCACTGCAGCACGCCTGGCTTTTTCAAAGGCACATTGAACTATAAAACACTGAAACAGAAATAGTACAAATAGTACTGTATTTTAATACTATTTTCGTTTAAGGGTATCAGTGTAGCTTTGCATCCTGTAGTTGCATCATAGTGTTGCTCTAATGAAGCAGATAAGCGTTATGACACAAAACACCTGTTCGCTAACACTGTGCAGTTTGTCTGGTAGAAGGAATGCATGTAATGAATTTACTTAATATAAAAGAGTTTTAATGAAAATGTATGCCCTTATTCCTACTACGAAGTAACTGTTTTACAAGCAATAAGGCACTGTGCTGTATGTCCTATATATTATACATATTATATAATTGTTTAAAATACAAAGCTAATTTGGAATGACTGTCAATGGAAAATATGTTTGCAAAAGATTTGCAGCCACATGATGTAGTTACTGAAAGCACTTTCTGCCTCAGAATAAAAAACAAAACGAAAAGGTAATTATGAGATAAAGTTTAAAGTAAGAAAATATTTATGACCAATAAAGTCACAACTGTAAAATATAAAGTCACTTTTGTGATATTGACACAATATCATTATGATATGTAAATTCACAATTGTTAGATATACTGTAAAGTCAGATTGTGAGATATTAAGTCAAAATGATGAGAAATACAAGAAAAACACATACAGTTTTAAAATATAAAGCTGCTGTTTTGATATAACAATGTCATTATAAGATGTTAATTCACATTTGTGACAAAGTCAGAATTGTGAGATATTCAGTTGCAGTTGTGAGATTTATACTCAACTGTGGAGAAATGTACTCGCACATATAAGATCACAGTCAATCACAGTTATGAGAACTAAAGTCACATTTACAAGACTTACAGTTGTAAAATATAAATCTGCTATTGTGACACTGTAGTCACTATATCACATTTGTGACATATAAAGTCAAATTGTGAGATAAAGTCAAAATCGTGTTTTAAGTTGCAATTGTGAGATACTAAAACAATTTTAAGTTGTAGTCAAATTGTGAGACATAAAGACACATTTACAAGAAATTTTTTTTTTAAATAAAGCCGCTGTTGTGATCAGTGTTGGGAAGGTTATTTTGGAAATTAAATTGGTCCCTAATTACAAGATAACCTATTTAAAATGTAATAAGTAGTGTAACTATTTCAATTACTTTATTAAAGTAATGTAACTGATTACATTTGATTACTTTTCCAACGAATGTGTTCAACTGTTACTCATTATGAAACATTTAAAGCAGGCAGGGTTAACCTCACAGTAGTACTCAACACTGATTACTGTCAGATTTTCAAAATACTTCATCACTTGAATTAAGATGATAATAATTCCGTTTTAAAGCACAGCCATCGCAAAATCAGACTTTAGCAGCTCTTTTTACTTTGAGATCATTCTAATACAGATTTTTTAAACCATCATCATAAGAAAATGTTTAAATAGCTATAACACGTTTTGTTGACATCAAATCTTCGCATAGCTGTGACAGGAGAAACAACTGGAATCTAACAAGCGCTTGAAAAACAAAAACAGAATTAATATTTAAAAATTATACAGCTATTCATAATAAAACCCAATAGAAATAAAACAGTAATCAGATAAGACAGGAGATGCACTCCTGAAATCATGTGGTTTGTCCCATATTCTAGAGCAGTCATAATGCCACATTTGCGGATAGAATCGATTAAATCTGTTTGTGTGTGTAGCGTTGGTGTGTAAAAAAAAAAAAAAAAAAAAAAAATATTACATGTATTATATATAGATAGATAATATATATAATATATATATAATGGGTTAATTATAACTTTTACTGTATAGATATTCAGATGTGACCCCTTTGTAATCGTTAACATTTTCGCAAGCAACTGTAATTCAGTTAAACATTTTTTCTCGGTAACAGTAACGGATTACAATAGTTACTCCCCAACACTGATTGTGATATAGTAACAATATCATTATGATATATACATTCACATTTGTGAGATATAAAGTCAGATTGTAAAACATGAAGTCAGATTGTGAGATACTGAATCACAATTGTACGATTTAAAGTCACATTGTGAGAAATTAACTCAGTTGTAAGATATAATGTCAAATAATTAAAAAAAAGTCACATGTACAAGAAAAAACATCACAATTATAAAATATAAGGCTGGAATTTTGATACAGTCACAATTGTAATTGGTATGGGTTTTAAGTTTGCAATCGTGAGTCACAATTACTCTGAGGCAGGAACAGGCTTTCATATGGTACATCACAGCATCTACCTGCTAAAACTAACCAGCCAGACCTGACCCAAAGACATCCACTTGGGACCAATGGCTAAAAAATAGATACATATAAAAAACAGCCCTTAAAAACACAAAATTCACAATATAGCACGGCCTCTTGTACTTTATTGCTTACTTGTACTTGATGCAGTATTTCAGACATTGCATCGACACAACAGCCTTCGTGTGATGAATGCCATGTGACGAAAGGATTCCACATGTAAATAATGGCCATTAGCATGATAGAAGTTGGCATGTGACACACGGACAGATGGGAACGAGAAGAAAGTACGGGACCAACGACACTCAAAAATCAAGGAGGCATACGTTTTTGGACGATTTTTTTTTTTTTTTTTTTTTTTCCCCCAAGTTTATACAGCAACGTCAAAGACGACATCACAGCCTGACGACACATGACAACTGATGGAGCTAGCATAACTAGCACAGCCCTCCACACTGCTGGGCTACGGCGGTGGGAGCGTGTAGGAGCACTTATGTGGAGTTTAGAGTCTTACATTTAGCAGCAGAAACAGCACATCAAAAAAACAAACAAAAACCCCATCAATACAAGGAGTCCATCTTCTGTTGGTTAAAAAAGCAGAATACTGAAAAATAAGAAAAGGCAAAGGGGTGCGCTAGTGGATGTCTAGACCAGGGGGACATCAGGGCCCGGGGTGGAGGGGGATTTTTTTTTTTTTTTTTTTTTTTTTTTATTTGAAAAGCACCTACTCTCAGAAGTGTGGAGGCAGAAGGGAAACCCAGTCACACGAGCCCCTACGATTGCAAGCTGGAGTCCACACAGGCAATCCGGCCTCAGAGATTAAACTCCTTTAAAGCTTCATACGCTTCTGTCTCCTTTCCTCACGCTGGGAAAAAGACCGGGAGGAAAGAAACAGGATTAGATAGTTGGAATGAAGGAATGAGCTGAATGGAATGAGTATTGAATAAGTAAGGAATTAATTGTAATAATCCACCCCCAGCCATGGTCATTATCGGATTATCGAAGATGCACAGATACAGGTATAATTTTAAAAAAAATTGTATAGACTTATATTGAATATAATATATATACTATATATTCTTAAAAAGAAATAAATAAAATCAATAAATGAATTCTGCAGTGGCATATGTCGGTACAAAACTCACTGCCATAGGCGATATTAAAGTGCACAGGGATGTTATACAAGAAAAAAAAGTTGACATTATTAAGCCATAGTCACCTATATTCTCCAAAAAATAAATTCCTAGAGTATAATAAACCTCAGAAATGGGATTTAATATTTTTTTTTAGAACTGATTAATATCCATTGTGGTAAGCACATATATTCTGAGAAATTACAATTCCATAAAGTTAGAATGACTTTTACTACTTAGTAATAGGAATAGACATAGAAAAGAACAGAACAGAAAGAGGAATAGTAATAGAATAGAATCGAATCACATTTTGGAGATATAGTGACCAATTATAAAAAAGGGAAAGGAAGTTACAATTGTGAGAAAATAAATTCAATTGTGTGCTATTACTTGCCAGTGGTGAGATTCTGGATGTTCGGTGGAATTCTGGATGACTTGCCCCGAAGTGCAAAGCTTGTAAAATTAGTTATTATTTTTTATTAAATAACATAAATTAATTTTGGTGAAGAACTTTTTTTAAGATTTTAACGAATATAATTTTAAGTCATTGGAAGTGCTGCGGGTGGCATACGTTAAGGGCATTTAAAAAAGCAAAGCCAATAAACAAAACACACCTGTATTGAATTAAGTAACACAATAAACGGTTTTAGATAGGAAATATACTCATATGAATAGGACATTGTGGCTGATTATTAGTTCAACATAATCAGTCCCCTGATATAGGAATAAACGGGGTTTGTTAATTTTTTTTTTTTTTTATACATAATGCAAATAATGCCATAGTCTACTGTAAATCGCTATCAGAGCATGTGAGCAGTTATTTGAGCAGAGCTTTACTCATGTCCGAGTGAGCATGAGGCAGTAGCTGAGGGGCTGTAGTACGCAACTTCGCATAAGTGGAATAAGAAGCGTGGTGAATGTGACATGCAAGCCGAAAAACGGTGTCCAGATACGGAATTGTGCTTTTTGCATTTAAACCGCATCCAAGTGCCACACACAGCCTAGCAGTTGAGATAGTGACAACCACCCCCCACACACACAAACCAAGGGCAAGTTTGCTGCGGGCGCAGGGGATTACAGACAGCCTATGGCCCCTCGGGTCCTCCCACCCCCCGGTGACCTATATGCTCAAAGGGGGTTTGAAGCTCAGTGCGTGGTATTTGAAGGTGGGAATGAGAGCGCTTGGGGTCATTACTTCCCCAGAACCGAACAAATCCTCTGCAAACTGAGGCTCGAACCCACAACCTTTGGGGAACGACTGCCTCTATATTGAGCAGAGTGTCATACAAAAAAAACCTATCCCTGAGACTAAAGAATTGTAAACGCACACATTTCCCCCCCCCCCCCCCCCCCACTCAACAAGCCACATGATTTGAGGCGTCCGTCATTCACATGTGGAGCACAAATGGTGCCCTACTTATATGAGTGAAAGTAATAAACGACACTTGCATTTTATCAAACTATCAAAACTGTGTCAGTAATAGAGTGTGAATCTAACTCTCACATTATTTCTTCACGATCGTTCAAACTGACCTAAAAAAAGGAAGTGAATGTGGTCCAATATTATGCAACGAGGAGGGCGAAATCAGCAAAGCCTTTTAAAAGCACAGAAATGACTCTGAGGCTAGTCGAATATGAGAGTCACACAAGACACACTAATGTCCAGAGAGGAGGCGAAAGTATGTGCAGACAGCATGAGATTGGCACAAATGACAAGTAGCCACTATAGAAGAAGCCAGACAGGAGCTGCTTGTGGATGCAGCCGTGCAGGAGAGCTCTCTAATGCTCCCCAAGAAACACAGCTTGTCCTAGATTCCTTGCAATGACATGCGCAATGTTGCAGAAGATCAGATGGATGGCTGTTTGCGTGGCTCTCTGCATTGAAACGCAATGCTTTTGGGTCATGAATGAAATCTAGAGGACGGGCCTCACAAGCGTTTTTTGTGTTCTCGAGTCTCTTTTCATTTTAGCTCAGAAAGTGTCGGATATTTTAATTTGATGAAATGGCGTTTTAGAGATTCACACATTTTTTTTTTTCATCCTGAGCTTGACTTGGTGTTCTGCTGTGTATCACACAGACACCGACCACCACCCAGGACCCATTGCACTTTCCACAAGGACATTAACAAGTAAGCCGGGCCAGTAGGAATGTCCATAGATATGACATCTTTCACATGTTGACTGAGAGATTTTAATGTGATGCTGTATGTCAGTGACATGATGTCAGAACTTAAGTGCAACAGCTTTCTATGCTTTTTTCAATTTGATTTCCAAAACGGCAATTCACGTCAACGATAGCCTCATGGGCAGCGTGTCGACAGGTTACGCGTTTAACGGGAGATTCCCATGTTTTCGCTAGTACCGGATTGCGGAACCATTGTTCCCAATCCCATCCCCACTCTATCTCCACTGATCTGACCTGTCTCACTACGGCCTATCAAGAAAAGGCAAAAACGCAAAAATAAATCTTAAAAAAAAGGCAAATTCCCACGCCTATAGCGATAAGCGTTCTAGACAAGAAACCATAATGGAAAATGGCGTGTAATAAAAATTATATATTTTTTATATATTAAAAACAAAATATTTAAAGATATTGTTACTGTAAAATTTTAAATACAGAATAACTCATTAGTAAGTATCGCATAAAAAAAAAAGTTTACGTACTTGAAAGAGGAAACTAGTGTTAAGCTAGCTGCAAGGCTTTTTTCTATTCTTTTATTTTTTTTATTTAGTTTAACTTGATATACGGTTATTTGGTAGTAAGCGGGTTATATAAAAGTGTGTACATATATGTTTTGTCATTTAGTGTATTATCTAAATCTATATAGGTGCAGCTTGCAAGGCAATGATATGTCAGATAGGTTTATTTAGTTTAAAATATATAATATAAAATATATAATCTTATATACTGTGTAAAGTGTAATAAAGATTGCAAAATGAAAGACGGAAGAACATTTTATAAGTTTAGAAAAAGAAAGAACACGGGAGTATTCAAGATATCTGAAAGTTTATAATTAGTATATCAGTAATTTACGGTAAGATAGCATGCTAAGAAGCCACAGTATTTATATTTTTATGGATGATTATTTAAATATTAAAAAGTTGCTCAGAATGGACTGTCATGATGCAGTTAAGGCCACTGTTTTGTTCTGAGCCAAAGAGGTGGGGCAGGCCCTGCGGATAGTGGGAGTGGCATCACGCGATTTCACAGAATCGAATTGCAAATCAAGGGGAGGCGTTAGAGGGGGCAGACAATTCTTCTCTCCATACCCCCCAGTGGGGTACACCACATGTTTGGATGAAACAGCATTTAAAAGGCAATTAGTTAGTGTTTAATGCCATGCTTTAAATAATAGTCTCACCTGCTTTGCATTTCATATCTTAAAAGTCTTTAAAACGCTAAAAATGGAGACCACCAGTGTTTATGTAAAAAATAAAGGACGAGAAACGCTAAGAAGCCCATGCAAGACTAAACTAAACTCATACATGCAGTAGGCTAACAAACCAACATTATGGTCAGTACTTGACATAATTAGGCATGAATTAATATGACTAATAATAATCTATGTGGTGTAGGATTCACCTGTTTCGTATGACTTGGCGGGATGTCTATCCTGTGGGAGAATAGAGATGGCGGAATACTCCAAGCGTTTGGCGAAGATACAGCAGCCCCTCGTGAATGATCAGTGTATCACACCCATTCATTTTCACTGTGCTTGTTTTGTGCTAGAACAATTCAGTGATGAAACTTTCACATGTATTGCACTTTATCCCAGAGTGTGGCTTAATAGTTTGGGGTCTTTTGAAGATACTCCAGAACATTTCTGAAGTTCTCTGTTTGTTCATGTTGTTGTTGCAGTTGTTATGGCGCTCTGGTTAGATGAGAAAATCCATTTTCACCAGTTTACAAAATCCAGTCAGACAGCGAATCTTCAGCCAGACTTCAAAACATTATGGCGGATTACTGAGGAAACCAAAAAAAAAAAAGATGCCATGGCAACAATAGCGGGTTACTGAGGAACCTATCGTCGCTATGGAGACTGCATCACTCCAACGTGATTAGAAGTATCCAGTCGAAAGTGCTTTCAGTCTCTGATCTTTCCCCTCCCACTTGTCTTCAGTGATCTGTACACATTAGTAAATCTCTGAATTTGTGCTTGAATCTGAACTATTTTAGATTTGAATTATTAGATCTTTGAACGCTGCATGAATAGTAGCTCTAACTGGAAAAAAAGTTGACATATAGCATCTTTTGCATCTTTCACTGGTTGCTATGGAATGGTCTCGACGAGACAACAACACACAATAGAAGCACACAAATTAGTCATTTAAGACACGTATTCCAACAAGTGCTATGTTATCTGAGTGACGCTTGTCCAAAATGTAAGAAAAAACACAATAACTTTAAATAGGCTACCTCTTCTTTCATTATAATAAGCGCTTCCCTCCCTATTCTGGTGCGAATAAACTGGACTAAGTCAAAGGCATTATGTCAAAGTAGATTATGCAATGCAATGAGTGCATTTGTATAGAATAGCTATTAACTTGTCATCGACGAAATACTGATTCTGTGGCAAGCCGTAATAACATTTACCTTAAACTATTTTTATGTTAATGTTACATTTTTATTACGAGTAAGTCATTCAGTAGTGACTGGTGTCTTTTCAATTTCACTAGTAAACTTCTCATTAGATACTAGTACTTACTTTTGCTACCTTTTACCATTCCTGAAGTAACAAGTAACTTGACTGTTTCTGGAAGCTAATTTTTTGTCATTGAATTTTATGGGGATTTGTGGCACAGATATTAACAGCTCCCTTCCAATTATATATATCTAATTGTTGCTGCATTTATTCCAGTTTTTACTAGTACACCTTTGTTAGATACTATTACTTATTTATGAGGCGCACATATATATGCCAACAGTAAGTAACTTTTCTTACAGTATATCATTAGATAAAATTGCTTTTTAATTTGTCAAATGTAAAGACTAATCAGAATGGCTGTATAGTTAAAGTAAGATTAAAAATGTTACAAGTGCACGCTAGTCTGAAGTGAACAGTTCATATATTAACCTGACAGAATTCAATGACAAAAGGTTTGTTACCAGTAACAACGAAATAAATCACTACTGCACTGCACAAAATAATAATAATAATAATAATAATAAAATCAAGAACATGTCATGTTTACAATAATGGTTTTTTCTTGTAACTAGACCTAATAGAGTGATTTTTTTTTCAAAGTAAATCCTACACCATTTTTTTTCCCAGTGTGGGATTTGGAGGGACTACTTGAATAGAAGTACTACAGTGTTAAACAAACTGTAAAAATAGGGCATGATGTACTGTATTAATATGAAGGAATTTTCTGTATTGATTTTCTTTTACAGGTGTTTTACCTGTATTTTTAATTTTGCACTGCAGTGGCTTGTGTGTGTTTGGGTTAAAGGAAGGTAGTAAAAATTAAAGTATATCCTTGCAAGAAATTTATTCACCGTACCTTTTCTTTTTATATATCTGAAAAACAAAAGTTACAATAGCAACTGAGACCCATACTACTGAATTACTTAGGCTACTCATAATCAAAAATACTAACAAAATAAAAACAGATGCTAGTTAGTTTTAAGGAATACATGTTAAAGTGGCTTGCCACACTGATGTCACATATCGCCTATATGAACGAACGTACTCTAAAGCAAACGGACTGAAAGCCGATAGCGGCTTCCTCCTCACAGTGAAATGGTTCAGTCAAACAGGTGATGCACACTGCGTGGGACTGGCGCGTTAGACATGTAACCACTTCCTCTGCGTCGTGGAAATGGAGGGCGACACACTCAGCAGCACTTGACTGTCATGACACGAACCTAGCGTTGCCATCATCAGGCAGACGCGTCTAGAAGAGCCTACACGTCCGTGAACATCTTTTTAATGTTTACGCAGTTCTGGTTGTTCTGAGCGGGGAAGTTGGGCTGCTTGAAGGCGCTGTTGATGCTCTCCTCGATGACCATGTACTCCGACTTGCTGAGCGAAGACGTGCTCCGCGTCTTCTTCAGCTCCTCGGAGGAGGACAGAGGCTGGCAGCTGCCGATGTGGAGGTACTGCGCCTGCTCCTCTCCCTCAGTCTCTCGGTGGTAAAAGTAGTTGAAATTGGACACGATGACTGGCACTGGCAAAGCGATGGTTAGCACGCCCGCGATCGCACACAGGGAGCCGACGATTTTGCCCCCTATGGTGACTGGATGCATGTCGCCGTATCCCACGGTCGTCATGGTAACCACCGCCCACCAGAACGCATCAGGGATGCTGTTGAAGCCCGAGTCGGGATCATCCGCCTCGGCGAAGTAGACAGCGCTCGAGAATAAGATGACCCCGATGAAGAGAAAGAAGATCAGCAAGCCCAGCTCTCGCATGCTGGCTTTGAGCGTTTGCCCCAGAATCTGGAGCCCTTTCGAGTGCCGCGAGAGTTTGAAAATCCGAAACACTCGCACCAGTCTGATGACCCGGAGAATGGCCAAGGACATCGCCTGCTGGCCGTTGCCTTGCCTTTCCGCGAGCTCGGTCCCCAAAGTGATGAAATAGGGTATGATGGCCACGATGTCGATAATGTTCATGATGTTCTTGGAGAACGTGGCTTTGCTGGGGCACGCGAAGAACCTGACGAGCAGCTCAAAGGAGAACCAGATGATGCACAGAGTCTCCACCACGAAGAACGGGTCAGAGAAGGGACTCGTGAGGTAAGGGTTAGTTACGTTCAGAAGTGGGGCGACCGTCGCCAGGTCTCTGTCGTCTCGGAACTCGGGTAACGTTTCCAGACAAAAGATAACTATGGATATCAAAATGACCAGCACCGAGACGATCGCGATGCCCCTGGCCGGACCCGAGCTCTCCGGGTACTCAAACAGCAACCACACCTGTCGCTGAAACTCATTAGAGGGCAACGGACGCACCTCGTCCTTTATAAAGCCCTCATCATCTCGAAATTTCTCCATGGCCTCCTCCCCGAGCTCGTAGAAGCGTATCTCCTCGGAGAAAATGTCAATGGGAACGTTCACGGGTCTCCGAATACGCCCCCCGGACTGGTAGTAATATAAAATGGCATCGAAGCTCGGCCGATTCCTGTCAAAGAAATACTCGTTTCTGAGGGGGTCAAAGTAGCGCATTCTCTTCTTGGGGTCCCCAAGTAAAGTCTCGGGGAACTGGGACAGGGTTTTGAGCTGTGTCTCGAAGCGCAAGCCTGAGATATTGATGACCACTCTCTCGCAGCACTCGTGGTCTGGCGCCGCCGACTCCTCCAGCATGTTGTCGCAAGCAACAATTGTCATGATGTCTTGCTCGTTTTCGGTGTAGCCGTGGTTCACGAGGTTGTTGCCCCGGTGCTTGCTCGAGGAAGGCGGAGGCGAGTGGAGGAGGCTAAGGTGGTCGTCCATACAGCTGCTTCGGTGGAGGGGCTGTGGAAGCCGCGCCTCCTCCACAAGCTCCAGTCTGCCACAGCCGCCCGCCGCTGCCGCGCGTCCTCTCGCTTTCGAATCGCTACGCTCCAGTCTTCCCGCCCACGGCGCGCGTACTGTGGTTTATAAACACGACTGTTCCCGCCCACGGCGCGCGGATGCTCATCACACATCCACACGGCGCCCAATCGGAAACCTGACAGACATAAACATGAACCCCAGACGCGCGTCACCGATGCCCACCGTTTAGGGGAGGGATGTGGGAACGCGCAACCTAAAATGAAAACCCTCACTGACATTTGTTGCATTAATTGCATTACACACGCGAGGGAGCATATGAATGAACAGTTCATCATGGCGAGAGCAATGCATGAGAAATCAGCCTTACGCAAACCATGCAACCTGTGGGTTACGCAGAGTCCGAATTATACAATGAATACAACCATTTCTGGACGCAGTCTGTTGAAGTTCATCTCGCGCAACAGTTGTTCTTTTGGCGCCCTCTCACCGAGCTATCACGTTTTTTTGCGATAATTTGATATCTAAATCTATACTAAAGTAATAATGATAGCATACTTTAGTTTGTGGATGTAATATCCGACACTTATCAGTCTTTTGTTGCAGTGATTCGTGTTTGTTTCTGAAACAACCCCGTTAAAACGATTATGTCCCCCAGTGAGTTGTTTTGACCTCCGTAGGGGTGTTGAAGCTTTAATTAGCTGAGTCAGATCACCCTTCATAATTCGCTCCCTGCCAATACGCAAATCTTGAGGAAATGTTATCAATAAATGGCTGCATGCGCTGCGTTGGTTGTCTCTGGCGTGCTTGGAATGCACGCGTACGGCAAAGGCGCGGACTTACATTAATAATGTCAATAAGAGCACGAGCCCCCACCTTCATAAAGGTGAAAGGACACGCACCAACGTCACTATGCTTGACATTTGGAGCGCAGCGGGGTCTTCATCATTATGCAAATCCTCTCGATGTTGCAGACCCGCAATGTTGCATTAGGTAATTCGGGGTGTGGTGGAGTTTGGGTTATTATTATTTCTTCAGCATGTGATGGGTGTTAGCAACACAGTACTGGATTAGTTGCAGATTTAGAAATAAGTTAGTTTTTTTATTGTTAGTATCGTGTCGAGTTTGACGTAACAAGGCAAGATAATGTGGTACTGATTTTTTTATTATATATTTTTCCCCCAAAGCGTGTAACATGCGTGACCTGAGACAAAAAGTCAAGAAAATATATTGGCGCTGTCCATAGTTCTGAAGCCAGGAGAATCACCCTATAACCATTTATTTAAGCCCTGTATATCACATCTAACTCAGTGATCCCCTAAAGTTATCAACACATTTAATACTGTATGATGTCAAAAAAATAAAAAATAAAATAAACATGTATTTATGGGTCAATGGTGTGATGCTCATATTCCGTCCATCTATCTATAAAAAAAAGATATCTATCTATCCTATCTATCGATCATCTATCATGCTCTATCTATCTATCTATCATCCATCCATCCATCCATCCATCCATCCATCTATCTATCTAAAATCCATCATTCTTTTGTCTTTGAAATATGTTTAAAATGTACTTCGGAATGTACTTGAACGCATTTATGGTAAACTAAACCATGGTTAAATCTATCTATCTATCTATCTATCTATCTATCTATCTATCTATCTATCTATCTATCTATCTATCTATCTATCTATCTATCTAAGCATCCCGTCCATCCATCCATACCATCCTCCTCTATCTATCCATCCATCCATCCCTCCATCCATCCCTCCATCCATCCTGCTCATCTATCTCTCTATCTATTCTATCTATCTATCACCCAGCCATCGCATTCCATCCATCCTATCTCTCTATCAAATTCCTCAATAGTCTTTTGTCTTTGAAATATGTTTAAAATGTACTTCTGAATGTACTTGACAAGCATTTATGGTAAACTAAAACATGGTTAAATCTATCTATCTATCTATCCATCTATCTATCTATCTATCTATCATCCATCCATCCATCCATGTCCATGTAGGTGGTTGTGTACCATCCATCCTCTATCCTATTCCCATTTGCCTTTCGGTCATCCATCCATGCCATTCCATAACCATCCTGCCCATCCATTCCATCCATCGACCATTCCATTCCATCTATCTATCTATCTTCTATCTATCTATCTATCATCCATTTCATCCATTCCATGAATCCTCCATCCATACTCTATATCTAGCTATCTATCTATCTATCTATCTATCATCTACTATCTATCTATCTACCAGCCATCCATCCATCCATCCCATCCTCTATCTTCTAGTTCTTCTATCTATCTATCTATCTATCATCCATCCAATCCTCCTATCATCATCCTCTATCTATCTATCTATCTATCTATCTTCTATCTATCTATCTATCTATCTATCGTAATTATCTCTAGCACTGCCATTCCGACCATCCACCATTTCCTTCTATCTATCCTCTAGACTGATCTAGTCTATCTATCTATGCTATCTATCTATCTATCATCTATCCTATCTATCCTATCCATCAGTTAGTTAGGTGAGGGCCTTTCCCACCGGGTCCCAAATGTGTCATTCATGGAGGGAGGTTGGATTCTGTAACGCTTTGCTTGTGTCTTCCTCTCCTCGCGTTGATCACTGGAATGGTTCTCTCATGAATCTCACTGACACCACTGTTCTCCGAGCCCTCAGGGATAGCTCCTTTTAACACAAAATGATTCAACAGTAGAGCATATTACCCTGGACATTTAGAAGAAAAGCAGCTCTTCTTCCGCCTTTCTGCCTGCTCTTTGTCTTCTGTTCTCTTGCTGGCCAGTTGACGTGTGCTTTGTTATTATTTGTCCTACAACAAAAAAAACCATTTTACCTCTTCGAATGGTACATCTTTAAATGTCTCACATGTATGACTTCAAAAAAACCTTTTACAAGGGTCACAAGGGCTTTTTTGTATCTGTATTTACTAACAAAGCAAAGAACAAGTAGTGGAAATTATGAACATGATGATTGATATGGAATCTGCAGAGTGTTTTTGAAGATCTAACCGTCTCAGTCCGAAGAACTTTATATATTCTACACTTGTTTATCTTTTATTTAAAAAGGTTTTGAGCCCGTTCATTAATTTTCACTCAGTACAACTAAAAAATTATTCTTTTTCCATGTCAAAATGTCATCTGGTCTGTTATGGTGTGGTGCATACAAATTGGCATGTGCAAGTCCATAGCTCATATCACAACTGGTCCGCAACTTTCCCCTAAATAGGTTTGTTGTTTCCTTAAAATATATTTGCTCCATATTTAACGCTTTGTTTTGTTTGGAGAACCTCTTCTCTTCTCATATCTTGGGAAAAGAACATCATGTGAAGACTAGCCTGTTTTCACAACAAACCACCATGCTGCTTTTTTGCCATCCCCCGTTGTTTGAGGAGAGGGTTTTTGTTGTCCTTGGGTCTAGAGTGGAGTAAACTGCAGATCCAAAGCTTGGGCAATAAACTGAATTTTCTTCCAAACAGTAACATTTTTATAATGCTCGTAATCAGATTAGTTACTTTTTTATGGATTACATTACATATTATTCACACAATGTTTACAATGTCGCTTAATGGTCACATTGACACGCAGGTAAACAAATTAAATATTCATGTTCATAAATGTTCCAAGTGTTTAAACAATTTATTTTACATTTTTATGATTTAATTATTATCTTATATAACTCCTCCACAAAAACCCACGCAGTTCTTTACATTAAGCCCCAGTTTTTGGGAAACATTATAGAAACAATAGTAATGTTTAAAAATTCTTTTATGATGTTGATGTCAAAAAAATGGAATATAGTTCTTTCTCCTTTTCTTTTTTAATGCAATATGTACATTTTAAATGGTAAGTTAAACAAGTTTGATAAAAAAAAGTAATCTAAAAAGTAGTCAGAATACATTCCCTAAAATAAGTAACCTAGATTACGTTAGCTAAGTTTCATTCCAACATTCACACATCATCAGCAGTACTCTGTACTCAGGACTACAATTTGTTAGTAATCTACCCAGCACTGTGCAGATCTGAGGAGTCTTCATTAGTGCGTCATGTAAACTGGTAAGTGGAAATTTGCCTTCTTCACAACTGTTCTCAAAACTCCATTATCATTGCTCGGCTTGTCCTCCTACTACAACTACTCTACTACCCTACTCCTTCAGAGAGTTCTTTGTGTATTTGCACAGTGTTTTTCCTGTGGTTGACTTTGTTATTCAACTCTGCGCGTCCACACCGTCCTCTTGACCGCATTTGCCAGGCAGATGTGACACGTGCTCATGGATACACTCACATACTAAAAGAACAAGCACATGCATGCTGTTGGTTTTTAGCATGTTGTTTGTGGTTGCTAAGGTGTTCTAGAGGGTTATTGGTGGTCACATGAGCAATATTTCTGTGAAATTTGGTGTAAAAAAGGTCCATTGTCTATTGTCAATAGTGTGGCGATGCATGAAGCACAACTCACACAGAAGTCACTTTCAAACTAGCAGAAATTGTCCTGATTAGGGAATATGGAAGTTTGTTTTTGTTTTGGTTTTTTTTGCCTTTTTCACTGATTAATATTTAAATGACTGTATATTGTCTGTGAAATTATGTTGAACAGTGGCACATAAGTGTGATCAAACCTTAAGTCAAAAGAGTTCAGCCTAATGTCTCTGATCTGTAGATGTGGTTCGGCTCCCTCCACCAATGCAAGTCTAATGGAATTTTTGTCCATTTTATGGTCCTGATGACTATTATCACACATTTCCTCAATAAGCCACACAGTTTAATGACATATTTCCGGTTTAGTATAAGTTAAACTCAATCAATAGCATTTGATGATTGGAGCATAATAAATCAAATTGAGCAAAATAGAGGTTAAAGGGTTAGTTCACCCCAAAATGAAAATTCTGTCATTACTTACTCACCCTCTTGTCGTTTCCCAATCCCGTAGACTCCGTATCAGTCTTCGGAACACAAATTCATCTTTTGGATGAATCGAGAGCCTCTGACCCTCCCTCGACAGCAACGCAACTGAAATGTTACCAAGTCTAGAAACGAAGTAAGGACATCGGTAAAACAGTCCATGTGACATCAGTGGTTCAACTTCTGTTTTGCGAAACTACGAGAATACTTTTTGAGCACAAAGAAAACAAAAATAACAATTTATTTAACAATTCTTCTCCCCCGAGTTACGTCTTCTGCCATTTTCAAGAGCACCCAAGAGTGTAATCGGTGTTGTTTACGTTAGGGGGGAAAGCGCGTGCATGAACGTAATCTGCGTAATCAGTGTTGTTTACACTTAGGTTAAAGCGTGCGTATGTGTTGTGATACTCTCCAAATTGGTGGAAGACAGTAACTCGAGGGAGAAGAATTGTTGAATAAAGTCATTATTTTAGTTTTCTTTGCGCACCAAAAGTATTCTCGTAGCTTTGCAAAATTGAAGTTAAAGCCACTGATGTTACATGGACTGTTTTACCGATGTCCTTACTACGTTTCTGGACCTGGGAACATTGCAGTTGTGTTTCTGTCTATGAGAGGGTCAGAGAGCTCTCAGATTCCATCAAAAATATCTTAATGTGTGTTCCGAAGACAAACGGAGGTCTTACAGGTTTAGAACGACATTAGGGTGAGTAATTAATGACAGAATTATTATTTGTGGGTGAATTAACCCTTTAAGGTGAACTTCTTACGATAAAAGTAAATTGGGCCAATTTTGGAGGATTTAAAGGCAGAGATGTGAAGCTTACAATTGTATAAAATCACTTTTTCTTGTATTGTTAGAGCAATAAACTGTTTATGGCATTATGTTATCATGGCGACAAAGTTGAATAATTGGATTTAAGTTAGGAAGTAAACTTTTGACATTAAACCATGTGCATCTCAATCAGCTCCCTAGTTCAGTAGTCAGAGCACTGATCAGGGAGTCGACCATTTTAAGGGCTGTCTCAATCACGAAATCCTTCCAGTGCACTGGAACGTTCACTACCTGAAAAATCCCACAATGCACCGCAAACGGGCAGGCTTTGTTGGCCCGCCAAAAACCTTGGGCCAAAGCGGGCTAGCTCGGGCTTGAGGATTGCTAGCCCGGGTCATCAGGCTGAGTTTTTCAGAGTCTAGAGAGCGTCAGCGCCGTGGATCATATAATATAGTTAACAGCTATAACACCAGCATTAAAGACTTTTAAAATAATTTGAGCTCAAAACTCACTTTCAGACAGCAGCGAGTGTTTGAAATAACTTCTGTTTGAGATCGATATGGATTATGATCACCATACAAGGCAGAAATATTTATATGGGATGCAAACGACTATTCACACTAGCCATTACCACAGTAAACATGGTAAATATGACCGCTTGAAGAAATCAGATGTCAGCTTCTTATTCTCTGTCACAATCGTGTATTTATTTAGTTACATATTTTATCTGTCAGTAAGTCTCTTTATACCTGACTGTATGATGTTCCTATTTAGCTCCGTGTATGTCATAAAATATGTCATAATCATAGTTTTGTTCGGGAGCTCCATCTGTTTCTCTGACTAAAAATATAACAATGTATTGGGACTGGAGAGAGTGCTAAAGCTACTCAGGTCATATTTTGATGGAAAAAAATATAGAAATGATAATTCTTTCTAAATGTGATGTATACTGTCTGTGACTACAAATAAAAAGAAACAGATACGACTGAATAAGTATGTGTCCTCTTTCTTTTGTGAAATAACTGTAAATACCACTTTATTTCTGTGTGACTAATTTTCAATCCTGAAAAATTAATTCATTATGATCAAATGTATATATATATATTAGTATATTAATTCAATAATTTTTGTCTTTAACATTTTGTATTTTAAGGGGATTTTTCAATACTAAATGTTTACTAAATATTTACTCAATTTGCACTTGGTGTAACCACTACATGGCTGTATATCCCTATATTTAAATATATAAACAGGGCTTCGTATTCCCTAGTTGCTAGGAGCATTGTTTTCAAACATAATTACTTACTTTTATTAGATTATGTATTTGGATATATAAAGTATTTGGACTATTAAAGACTACTTTGTGTAAAAGTTGACATTTAAAGGTTGATTTGAAGTGTCAGTTTTTGCACTATTATTGCGGTCAAATCTGGACACATGGGGAACGCATTTTGTTACTCATACAAGCTACATATAATAACTTGATCAGTCACACGAAAGTAATCAGAATAAATATTGACTCAGCGTGACCAAGGTGATGTTTCAAAATATATTACCGAGTGTTTACGTACCATATGAACAGAGATGTGGTCTGTGGTCGAGTCATTTGAAAAACTCCACATCGCTATCAGCGATTGACAGATTCCGATTCCAGTAGCTTTATTGGCATGGTAAAAAGGGTTTACCAAAGCAATGATAGCGCTCTGATCCAGTGCTGTTGAGCATTATCAAATTTACAGGCAGCAATGAGCAGCGAATCAGGCAGTGACTGACAACGCTCTGATCCAATGGCATCAGTGGGGGTGGGGTGCTGGAGGGTTCAGCTAATGAACCCTCTCTCCCCTCAGCTAATGAGGGGAGAGAGGCAATGGCTCTAGCCACCAGGCCACCCACCTGTGCACGACCCTGATAGCGCCTAAATGAATCTGAGGTGATCAGGTGATACAAGTCCTAGCTCTCAGAAAATTCCCAGTTCACAAGTTGTAACTACGATTTCTACGAGGATGCGAAGGCTCTTTACAAGTTGGTATCTCGTAATCACAGTAATTACAATGCACCTTTATTTCTGATTAGTTTTCTGATAAACCTTCTCTTTGTTGGTGAAATGATGGGATTGCATGACATTGTTCCAAAGAGGCATGTAAAGGGCGGGTTTTAGTGAAGTGGAGCTTCTGGTCCGACAGTGCAAACACAGTGTGATTTTGGGCTCAGTGCTACAAGTCTGAGGCTATGAGCCCCGCCTGGACCACTGAAAGCACTGGTTCGCACTGGCCCGATAGTGGAAAAGCAGTTATTGTCTTTCTTAGCTTTAAAAAAAAGACATTTGAGTGCAACTGAACAATTGAAAAATTATATGTGGTAATCAACATTGTCACAAATTCTGTCAACTGAATCTTAACCCAGAATATTATTTTAAGGTACACTCTCAGAAAAAAGGGGTACTATTATGCACTTTTAAGGTACTAATATGGACCTTTAGTAAATAAGGTACAAAGGTACCGCCCCAGTGACAGCTTGTGTACATTTTTTTTTTTTTTCTGAGAGTGTATGTATCATTCATGTCCATAGCACAAGCTGCACAGGACAAGTTACACATGAAGATTAATATTTTGGGTTTGGGCTTTTACTAAGCCATACTTTTAAGTTAGGTTAGGTCTTTATTGTCATTGCATATGTTTCTAAATTCTATTAGAGCAATCCACTTAGCAGCATTACAGTATATAAATAAAAGAGCAATAAAAACACATAACCCTTGGATGGAAGTAATTTGTGCATTTTTCCATGGAGGTCATTATTTCACAGAATCTGTTATTGCACTAAACCTGGGGGTTACAAAGGATTACTATAACGTCTGCAGCCTGTCCACGAAAAAGCTGTCCCATAGTCTGTTAGTGCGTGTTCCTGGAGTTCTCAGTCTACCTGAGGAGAGAGTGGCGAAAAGGGGGTTCCCGGGGTGTGAGGGGTCCTGCTGGATATTTGTGGCCTTCGTGAGAAGACGATTTGAATAGATGTCACACATATTTGGGAGGTGGGAGCCAATAATTATTTCAGCCATCTTCACAACCCGCTGCAGATCTTTTTTGTTCAGTACAGTGGTATGTTAAAATACTTTCTATTGTGCAGTGATAGAAGCTAGTCAGCAGTCTCCCCAGAGTCCTCAAGAAGAACAGCCTCTGCTGGGCTCTCTTAATGATACAGGTGGTGTTCAAGCTCCAGGTCAGGTCCTCATTAATATATACAGGTCCTAGAAACTTAAAGCTTGAGACTCTCTCCACCTCCTCTCCATTAATACACCAACCATTGTGGAATATTTTTTTGCCTCTCCTGAAATCTATTATGATTTAAGGATGAGGTTATTATCCTAAGCCTGTGTAATAATAATAGCGATGACTTTCGTGCAAGTATGCACGCACACAACAAGCAGGCTGCGTTTGAGGGTGGAAAGCCCTCTAATGAAGACATAAAACTGCAGCACATAACCCCAGGTCAGCTTAGAGATGCTTAATTGTGCAGGAAGGACTTTGATGCTGTTTACGTGCAGCTGTTTCCCTATTGATTTGATTTGCATGATTGAAGACCAATCCACACTGTGCATCATGTGTAGTTGCATTTGTTGGCAACAAAACATATGCATGAACAGAACGTGTAATATCCAAGCAATGCTGCAGTCTTCATTTTCTAAATTCATCTCTTTATTCAGGCCATGGTGCTATAAAAAAATGCCAATCGCGTTGTGCTGAGAGAAGAGCGATGGGACAGCCACAGGGGTTTTTAGCATGGTTTCCACTGGCTCAACTAAATATAGATGAATCCGAGGTCTTATTAACGCACTAAATGAAGCTACCTCGCACACTGCGCTGTACTACGTTTTAAACAGGTTCAGTTCTGTGGTCCAAGATACGTGAGGATGAAAGTGCTCTCATTTCGAAAGCTTGAGAAGGTTGACAATGAAACAAAGCTTCTAGCTGCTTCAAATACGTTAAATAATTATGTTCTCTTTGTTCATGGCATTACACATTAAATAGCTATCCATAAAATTCATATGCAAACACATTCAAATTTAACGGTCACAAAATATACATATAACAAACCTCAATGTTAAAGCGATGACGTTTTTGTATGAGCATTTGGTGAGATGAAATAAGCATGTGTTTTGCCTAAGGTCTTTTATCTAGTGCTTTTGAATTATCTGAGTTAACCATTAATGCAACCCATAAAAATGTAATCAAATTGTATTGCTGAATTCAAGCTTTCGTACTTGTTTTTTGTCTCTTTTTAAATCATTTGAAAACTGACCCAGATATGTTTCAAGTGACACATTATATTTAAAGGGGTCCTATTATGCTCTTTTACAAAGTCTTGATTTTGTTTTGGGGGTGTACTAGAACATGCTCTCATGCTTGGTGGTTCGAAAAACGCATAATTTTTCACATAATTTACATTATTAAAATACCTTTCTCCCCATCCTGACACAAACGGCTCGATTAGTTCCGGCTTTGATGAAGGTCTGCCTTCCGAAAAACAAAATGTGTTGTGATTGGTTAGCTGTCCCAGTGCGTTGTGATTGGCGAACAGCTTAGACGGTGTTTCAGTACTGCCACGCCCCTTGCTCCGTCTTTCAACAAAAACTTTTGGGCGAATCTGGCACTTTACTCCCTCGTGTTGTGGAAGCTGTCCTCAGTATAATGCGCAGCACACAATAGCAAATTGGGGTTATAATGCTCAGGAACAGAGTTAAAAAATAAATTGCAACCACTGTTTCCTGACATCATCCGCTTTCGGAAGCCCAAACAAAGACGTTTGGGCACGGAGGTGAAAAAAACAGCGTTTCAGGCGGTCGCACACCGGACGAGAAGCGCAGCGTCACGCCACGTCTTTAAAATTCAAATACTTTATTTTCTTTGAGTGTAGGCACACCGGCGGCGCCGTTCGGCATCTGTCCGCAGCGCCCAGCTATGTCGTGTTGTACTTATAAGAATTGTTCTAGACATGCCGAAAATTTGAAGCTACAGCACTGCAGCTCTTCTTCTTCGTCGTCTCGTCTGATGCACTCACTCAACCAAGCGTTCTAACCACAACCTCACCCCTCCCAACCCCCCAACCATTCGAATTTCTGTAGGTGGGAATTCTTTGTAATGATATTCCAATGAGCCGCTTTGTGATATCACAAAGCCCGGAAACCAATGCTGTAGTCCAAACGAACCGTTCGTTGTAGTTCTTGAAAAGGGATTTTTTTTTAAACAAAATATCTCCCTTTGGAGTGGACTTTGAGATTTGTAACTTTCTAGATCTTTTTTATGCCCAAACATACACACTACAAACTGACTAAAATTAAAAAAGTGAAAAAGCATAATAGGACCCCTTTAGTAGAAAATAATTGTGGATATATTGAGGGTTTTCTTGTGCTTGTCTTGCTCTGTCTGACGCATCTCACACACAGATTTGGGACACTGAAAACCATCATCACTGAGGCCTGTCTACTGATGCCAGGAGTCTTTGAAACAACTTATCGCTCTCTACTTCTTGGGAGATATGTGGAATATTAATATGTAAATTAATTGCAACAAAAGTTAACCTTACCAGTGTTATCGTTATGCTCAATACATTTTTGAGAATGCGTTGCTTTGCTTCTTCTGAAAATCATTTTTTATGGGTTAAATTATGTTGAAACAGCTCTTTAAGGTAGTAATTGCAGGTTACAACTTTTTACAGTTTATTTTCATATATTTCATATATTTTCATCTCATTATTTGCCAATAATAATTTTGTGCAATAAAGAGAATTTGACATGACTGTATATATAATTATTTTATGCGTGTATATACAGTATATAGTAATATATATATATGCTATGTATGTAGCCCTGAGTTAATATCAGTAAATTACTCATTTAGTTATGTATGCTGATTCAATGATTTATTCAGTGTTATTTATAAAGTGATTGCAGAATATTAGCCGGGATTACATCACAGAGATGACGACAGTCTTTAAATTGTTATAATGCAAAAAAAAACTACATCTGTTGTGGTCTGTCTGCCATTGGGCATCAACATAATGAATCTTTGATAGCAGGGTGCAAGTACCCATTTCCACAAGAGAAAGCAATAAAAAACCAAGTGGAAGATAAGACAAAGAAGGAGAAAGAGACAGCATGATTGAAGAGATTGGACAAATAAACTGAAATTTGCGCTGCATGGTGCTGCACTCTATTCATGTGATGTAATGTCTCGGGTATGCCACATTTAGTCAGATATGTGGAGCAAAGCTAGAGAGAAGAAGCTACTGAAACAACTCAAATGCTCACTAAATTCAGTATGAAATAGTAAGTGTCTGCTCTCCATCACAGCCTTTCATCATCATGAAATAAAACTTGAATAAACTTAGAATTTCCCTGTGTTGGGAATTTTATTGGAGCGATGCAACTTAACTATATTAGTGCAGCTGTGGCTGTAAAAGTTGATTTCATTATATTGTAGCATTAAGAGGCTGCTTTTTCCGAGTCGCAGTGTAGTGCCAAATCTGAAAACTGTACACCGTTTTTAATGTCACAATGTTTGGACATGCAGTTTTCCTGCCAAGAGAGTCAATAATCAAACGCTTTCTCCTAATATGTCCCTCTCTCTTGTGCATTGGACAATTGATTAATTATAGTGATTTGTTTTGCTCAGATGATTCATGTGAAATGAACTGATTCAAAACAACTGACTAAATCAGCCCCCGTTTTAATTGTTTAGTCTTTACTTCTATGGATACCAAAGTAATATCACACAAGCAAGACTGCATTATAATGACCATTTGTCAGCTCGTCTTTAGGCTCGAGGCCGCAGGTAATCACAATCAATCACAGTCGATTGTGTGATATTGCTTTCTGTTCAATAGGCAAATGAGTAAATAAGGATCAACCAAGAAGGATCAAAGACTAGTGTGTGTGTGTGTAAAAAGAAGAAGATTTTAGCATACATTTTAAAATAGAGTACTTATTACAGAAATAATATACTTAAGTGGTGTGAACTGAATGTAATTATGATATCTACTAAGTTTTTATTAAGTGCAGTTAGTTAAACTTAAGAGTGCTATATAAGCAGGGCTTTACATCTTTATTTGTAATTTCATAATTACTTGTATTTATGTATTTAAAATATGGTCACAATAACCCTAAAGTTGTACATAGTGATACGTATTAATGGTAAAATAAAACATACTTTATTGTCATTCCTATTGCATCTTGGGGGCTATTTATTAAAATATATTTGTAACATTTGTAATGATAAAGTAGCAATTTAGTACATTTAAAATATATTAACTTGTAATATCAAAACAAACACTATAGTTAAAATCATAATCAAGTACTCTACATGTGCATTATTGTAATGGGTTTTGTCATGTTCATGTTTTCCATGTCTTTTATTTTGTTGTTTGATTCCTGCTGTCTGTGTCATGCTTCCCTTGCCCTCATGTATTCATGCCATTGGTTCTCTTGTTCATTGTGTCATGTTCTGATTGGTTGTCTTAGTCATGTGTCTTGTTTCCCATTGGTTTGTTCTTGTCTTGTGACCCTCTTGTTTGCTATAAGTTGCCATCATGTTGCCATTGTCTCTTGTCGTGTATTGATGTTGTAACTCCGCTGTTGGAGAGTCCTGTTCATGTCATGTCTGTTCTGTTCATGTCAAGTCTCGGATTATCGTTTGGATCACTTGTAAATAAACTGCACATGGGTTCTCACTACGCTCACCTTCAGTGGACTGAATTTGTTACAAGTATTATGTTAGTCAAGACATCAAAATAGGTGTAATTCCTTAATTCACAACAAAAGATTGTTAAAACCATAATTTCAAGTGTATTTTCAAGTAGTATAATTTGATGTTACAAAGTGCTCTTTTTAAGAGTGTACTTAAGCGCGTTAGTTTTTTTTTTTACATTGAAATATCAGTTTTTATTATTAAAATCATTTTGAAGAATACTTAAAAAAAAATCGTTATTAACTTTCTATTAATGCAACACATGCAATCACTGTGGTTTCTCAGTGTTAACATTACACACAATTTAGTAATATGTGATCAGTGACAACAAAAGAAAACATAATCCGTTTTGAATATACAGTGGGTACGGAAAGTATTCAGCCCCCTTAAATTTTCACTCTTTGTTATATTGCAGCATTTGCTAAAATTCATTTAAGTTATTTTTTTTTCCTCATTAATGTACACGCAGCACCCCATATTGACAGAAAAAACCACAGAATTGTTGACCATTTTTGCAGATTTATTAAAAAAGGAAAAACTGAAATATCACATGGTCCTAAGTATTCAGACCCTTTGCTCAGTATTTAATAGAAGCACCCTTTTGATCTAATACAGCCATTAGTCTTTTTGGGAAAGATGCAACAAGTATTTCACACCTGGATTTGGGGATCCTCAGCAATTCCTCCTTGCAGATCCTCTCCAGTTATGTCAGGTTGGATGGTAAACGTTGGTGGACAAGCCATTTTTAGGTCTCTCCAGAGATGCTCATTTGGGTTAAGTCAGGGCTCTGGCTGGGCCATTCAAGAACAGTCACAGAGTTGTTGTGAAGCCACTCCTTCGTTATTTAGCTGTGTGCTTAGGGTCATTGTATTGTTGGAAGGTAAACCTTCGGCCCAGTCTGAGGTCCTGAACACAAGGTTTTCGTCCAGGATATCCCTGCACTTGGCCGCATTCATCTTTCCCTCGACTGCAACCAGTCGTCCGGTCCCTGCAGCTGAAAAACACCCCCACTGCATGATGCTGCCACCTCCATGCTTCACTTTTGGGACTGTATTGTACAGGTGATGAGAATTGCCTGGTTTTCTCCACACATACCGCCTAGAATTAAGGCCAAAAAGTTCTATCTTGGTCTCATCGGACCAGATAATCTTATTTCTCACCATATTGGAGTCCTTCAGGTGTTTTTAGCAAACTCCATGCGGGCTTTCATGGGTCTTGCACTGAGGAGAGGCTTCCGTCGGGACACTCTGCCATAAAGCCCTGACTGGTTGAGGGCTGCAGTGATGGTTGACTTTCTAAACTTTCTCCCATCTCCCGACTGCATATCTGGAGCTCAGCCACAGTGATCTTTGGGTTCTTCTTTACCTCTCTCACAAGGCTCTTCTTCACGTAGCTCAGTTTGGCCGGACGGCCAGCTCTAGGAAGGGTTCTGGTCGTCCCAAACGTCTTCCATTTAGGATTATGGAGGCCACTGTGCTCTTAAGAACCTTAAGTGCAGCAGAACTTTTTTTTGTAACCTTGGTCAGATCTGTGCCTTGCCACAATTCTGTCTTGAGCTCTTCAGGCAGTTCCTTTGACTTCATGATTCTCATTTGCTCTGACATGCTCTGTGAGCTGTAAGGTCTTATATAGAAAGGTGTGTGGCTTTCCTAATCAAGTCAATCAGTATAATCAAACACAGCTGGATTCAAATGAATGTGTAGAACCATCTCAAGTATGATCAGAAGAAATGGACAGCACCTAAATATAGTTAAATATATGAGTGTCACAGCAAAGGGTCTGAATACTTAGGACATGTGATATTTCAGTTTTTCTTTTTAATAAATCTGCAAAAATGTCAACAATTCTGTGTTTTTTCTGTCAATATGGGGTGCTGTGGGAACATAATGAGTAAAAAAAATTAACTAAATGATTTTAGCAAATGGCTGCAAAAAAACAAAGAGTGAAAAATTTAAGGGAGTCTGAATACTTTACGTACCCACTGTATATATTATTATTTTTTTTTTTTTGTCTTTCATTAGGCCCTACATAATGAAATGGAACAAGCTTGGTACCGATTAATTTTCAGCTAATAATTTTTTTGTGTGTGTATTGCAATGTGGATTTTGGGTGACTAATTTTTGTTTTTAAGAAACAAAGTTAATGATACCAGTCATGAAATACACTACTAAAATGTGAGTGTGGCAAGCAGTTTTTGAGATTTTCATTATTTCTATTCAATCAGACCGAAGCTGCTTGCATGACTGAAAAAAGCTGCCAAGTTCCCTTTCAAGGGAACTTCGAACTGCGTCCTCTAGAGGTCGCTATGGGGCTCGTTATGGGGAACACCTCGTCATGACCCGTGTCTGAAGCATACATTCAAAAAAACACCAACAACACGTTGGCCAGCAACAGCCCATGACGTCACTACCGGTGCACCTATAGTACAAATAGGTGCCGGGAGAATACATCATCCTCTTCTTCATCTTCACTGACCATTTTGTTTGAAGTGTGCATTTCTGTGGTAAGAGCGATCTTTCTTTCTTTTCTTTCTTTCTTTCTTTCTTTCTTTCTTTCTTCCTTCCTTCCTTCATTATGGCGAGCACTAGCAAGGCGTTTAGAGGATGTGTGCATCCGTATCGTTGTTGTTTGGCATCTGATGACACACACGATCTCTGCATTTTTTTGTTTGGGCGAGGAGCACGCACGATGTCCTCGAAGGGGCAATCTGTGTTCACTGCGAGCGTTTTCCAATGAAAAAGCTCCATTCTCGTTTGTCTCTCTTTTCGAGGAAAGAGGGGCAGCCATCGGCTCCCCACGGTTCAGGACCCGCCGCTGCTGAGGCTGAGCCCTCCCAATCCTCCTGCCCTGCGTATGATGAGTCTTGGAAGTTATGGATCGCGCCACGTATGTAACCATGGTTCCCTGAGTAGGGAATGAGACACTGCGTCCTCTAGGTTTCCTGCCATGCTTCGGACGCAAGCTTCCGAAAGAGGATGATGTGTTCTCCCGGTGCCTATTTATACTATAGTCGCACGTCATGGGCTGTCTCCGGCCAACGTGTTGTTGGTGTTTTTTGAATGTATGCTTCAGACACGGGTCACGACGAGGCGTTCCCCATAGCGACCCTTAGAGGACGCATTTCGAAGTTCCCATGAAAGGGAACCATGGTTACATACGTAGCCTGAGACGTTCATTCCCAAAATGGCTGCCAAGTGAACCAAATTGTTAGAGTTTGTAAATGAATAGTTATATACATAGTTAGCAGTAACTACTTTTTCGAAAATGAGTAAATTGACTGTACTTGGAACAAAAAAAATGAAAACATCAGCAAAGAATGCAGTAAACAATGTGGAATGTGACAGTGATGTACTCATGACAACTGCTGTGTATTTTCTTCCTTTCTCTCTTACTGTCTGATACTGAATTCATAATCTGTGATTTCCTGCTCCACAGCCTTGGCAACATGATTTAAATCCATCGTTTTACAGCGTTTCCTTTTACTCGCTGAATAGGATGCCAGCAGTGATTTCTGTTTTGAAAGGCTCAGCTGTTAGTTTCTCAAAGCACTCCCTTGAAGAGAACATACACGCTCATGCTAATTAACAAAGCAGACAATCAGCATCAACAGCAGCTGCTGACAACACCATCATCTGTGGCCAGCTAAGAGCCATTAAAGAGCTCTACTGAATGGAGCAAAATATGTCTTTAGGAAATATCAAAGCCAGACACTAAGATAGATTGACATATTCATACCATAATTAGTGTTTTTTTGATAAGGCAAAACATTCCTTAGTATTAATTTACTATAAACTTAAGCATGTTACTGGCCCTGCAGTTTGAGAATGATACTTCAGATTGTGCATTGATGTGGAGAGATGTGCTATTAATTTTCTAAGCAATCTGATTTAGAATTGTCATCTAGATCATAAAAGTATGAAAAATAAACACATAGATTTAAACTGAAGGAGGAAATTCACACAAAGTCCCTTTAAGGCAAGTCATGTCACTCGGCAGCCATCTTTGAAATGCCTCTCGGGCATGCAAGTGCAGCTCCTATCTCTTTGAATGGGGAAACATCAAATTCATATTTTAAATCACCAATGAAATCTGACAACAACGGTCTCATGAATGTTGTTGCTTTTGCTCAAATAGCTTTAAAAAGCTTATTTTTCAGGCTAGACCAGCCAATGCACATGCGCAGTCCTAGGCGCACGTCTCTGAATGCTGACTGTTTCTATAGCAACCGGGACTTCTAACTGCAGCTGCTTTGTAATGACTTTACATGACTTTATGATTAGCAATTGGCTCTTTTATTCAGAAGACAGGGCTTCCTTCAATACAGCGGCCATATTTAGAGTTGCATTTTTGCCCATTCAAAACTATACGAATTAAACATCTTGGGTATTCTATAGTCTTGCTTCAAGAAGCCTATTTACCAGAGACCTTTTAAAAGGCACACCGACGAGAAGCGTCATGTAGCGTCGCAGCTAGGACAACTCACAGGTGTCGCAAGATGGACACGTTATGTTCAGGGGTGCATTTTTCTTTTTGTTTTTCCCTAAAAACGTATTAGCAACTATGGTTAAGGTTGATGTACCCAACTATTAAATGATTCTGTGTTTCCTGAAACCATAGTTCAAATGAACAGCATCGCAAACTTATGTGGATGGAACTACAGCCCTCGACCTGTGGTTTCTTGTACGTAAGGCATATGGACTTGGGCACAATAAGCAAGCTAACATGCAGTACAATCTATATCTTCAATTTCATTTAAAATATATACATTTCAATCTATATATTTTATTGTGTCCTCAATAAGCAGCAAGTGCGCATGTGCAAGAATGCGTAAGGGAACCTCAGAATATGATGTAAGAGGGAACCTGCGATGAATCAAACATCAAAAAAGCAAAATGACAAAGAACAAAACATAAACAACAACAAAAAAAAACAAGTCAGGTGCCCTTTTCACACAGTAATACCAACATTCAAACTTTTTACCGGTAAAGCACCATTCACACATCAGTTTCAAAATACCGGTAAATTCTGTGACATCATTAACCGAAAATGACCTCTTGACCTCACTAACCTTTGAGATCTCTTATTGTGACTCGGGTTTCATGGGATTCATATCCAAGTGCTCTGAATTGCAAGTGCAGTGCTGTACCAGGTGAGCTACCGAGCAAGTTTACCACGCCAGAAAATGCAAACATTCAAATATTTTAGTTTACAAACCATGCAATGTGGTAAAATAAATATTTTGAGGTCATATCATAGCGTATAATCTGCACCTTTAAACACAATTTGTGTGAAAAGGAATACAAGTTGTTGGTGTTTTACTGCCACTATCATTCATTTCAAAAACTGCTGTGAATTGTATGTATAAGTACACTTCTGGAGTTTTAAATTTAGGTAGAGGCATGTTTTTCCAATCAGCCTATATTAAATATGAATGTGCATAGCAGAGCTCATATAATTTATCATTTGATCAGAATTTGATGTGAAATATTTGAGTTCATACCAAGATCTCTGACTTTGGAATACAAATCTGAGCACCATTTCAGACACTGTTGTGTGATTACTGCAGTTCATTTATGAGGAGAAAAATATAAGAAAGCAAGAAGATTTAAGCAAAATGTAACATTTGCTCTCCATTTTATGATTAAGATACTAAAAATATTTCATTTGCAATTTTTCTTAAGTTTTCATTGTCTTGTGTTAAAAGATCAAATGAACTTGTTTAAATATGATTTGCTAATTTCAATAAGTTAATAACTTTTGTTTGTTCAATGAAAGAAACAGGAGGGAGTCCATTCCAGTGCTGAGGTCAGAAATCAGAGCTCATGTTTCAGTAGGGGAGCAGCGGCGTTTTCAAAATGATCACATTATTGTTGATCGTCATTGTACTTTAAATACCATCCAACCTGACATGGAAATAACCACATCATGCCAAGATCAATCCAATGAGCCTAGAGCCAGATGTGCTTATCACACCCATTCTCAAAGCAGACACAGCCCATAATCAGATAGGGAGTGAGTCAGTCATGCCACAACAATCTCCTCTGCTCTTTCACAAACACACTTTTTTTTCCCTCTGGCTGATGACTTTATTCGACAGACTGAGATGCTGTAGTCTGTTGAGTTCTCTATTGTATCTCTGCTTGACAGATATTTTAGTAGAGCTTTGTCTCCCTGCATGCATAGCAAACAAAGCGACAGCCAAAGCCCTTGTTCCCAAAGAGCTCAGCAATGAGCAAACAGTTTATGAACATCCTTGCACCATTTTCTACTCAACTCTCTTGTTTGTTCTCACTTGGACAAAGTGACAAAGATGAGATGCAAGGTCAAGCACGAGGTGTGATTCCCTTCTCTCAAAAGAACTTCATAATATTTCTTCCCCTCTCTGGTCAGTGCAGTGGTGATAGGTCATTTATATCGGCCAGCACGCACCTCTCCTCTTGGGTGGCCTGCCTGTCCTTCATTTGCACAGTCTTGGACTGGCTGTGTTTAGTAACTGGGTCATTCTGTCTTTGCCAGGAGCAACCTTCTGAACAGACCCACTTTGCCTTACTCTCCCTTCTGTTACTCCCTCAACGTTTGTGAAGGACTCTGCCTGCACCTTCTGTTATTATTATAAATCTTTGGTCTCTGGAGGATGTTCTTTATCCCAACAGGGGGCCGATGGAGTGCTTAGAAGGACACATCCAAGCATCTGTTTGGGTCTAAGTGCTCCTCCTAAACTTGAAGACTGTGTACTTTCTTGCACCCAGAGGAAACATTAGTACTTTTCACACTTGAAAGAGTTATTAAACCCTGGGTAAAAGGAATCCAGGGTTATACTGCTTCACGTTTTACACTGCGAATAATTTACACGGGGTTAACAATTAATACTGGTTATTCATAAACTGAATTTTGGGGCTATAAAGGTTCTTCTTCACTCCAATTTTCGTTTGTTGAAAGGCTTAGTTCTGTTCATGACAAACTCTTGGATTCAGCATGGTAATATGCAATGATAATGAGTTTGGTCTTGGCGGAATAGATCTGCTGCTGCTGCTGCAAAGCAAGTACCGAGACTTGCTACTGCCAATACATCCACAGACATGCTTCTGTGAGCATGTTGAAATACTGCTGCTGCACATATAACATATATGAAATAATCACGCATATACAGCATACATGAAATTACCCTGTAGCAGATCTATACAGGTGGAGCTGGGGAAGGTGGAGGGTTTCTGAAGCACACCTCAACTACTAAAGCAAGCACTAGCCGAGTATTTGAATGTTGAGCAGCGAGCTCATTGGCTGCTGATGTGAAAAGAAACCAATCAGCTGTGCTGTGTGAATAATGATGTGATTATATCAGATTTAGAGTTAGAAACTATGGGCCTGTGCCATCTAGAGAGAACTTTTATATACAACATACAGTGTTCCTGTGACTGTCCAAATGTGATTGCCTGTATCCTAACACCGCATTGTTTCACACTGTACATGTTTGGCACTGCGATGCAGGTTTAACACTGCTAAAGTGGTGCTAACTCTGCTCCGGAGCAGGCTTTCATAAACCCGGGTAAGAAGTGGTGCTAGGAGAGCTTCTAAAAGTGTGAAATGTACCTTTTACCTGGGGTTAAAAGTGGGATATATAACAACAAAAACTGAAATGACTCTGTTCATTAAATTGTTGACTTAATGAGGGTTTTAACAAGGGAGATTTAATATACTGGGTTTTGTGAGCTTGTGCCAAAAGATCATTATTGTTACCTAGAATACTGAGCTAACATCAACACTGCAAAACCTAACACTGAAATTTACAAAATGCAACAAGTTAATTCACTCAAATATTACCGAAAGTTCATTGAACTTAATATAAAAACGTTATGTGAACAGATTATATTAAGCAGAGGTCAAACTTAATGAGTTACAGCAGATTTAATTTCCCCAGCAAGTTTAAATTAAGTGTTGTTTTGTGTATTTTGCACAAGAATAATATAATGTGTTTATTGTTCTGTTTTGTCAAGATTTTAAAAAGTGTCCTCAAATGGTTTGAGTTGCCTTAACCCAAACCTTATTGGGGTTTACATTGAATTGTTGCTACAATACACTGGAATCAAGCTCTTTAAAAAATTTTTTTCAATGTGTTTATTAGTACTTCACATGTCAAAGAACTCACAGGTCAAATGATAATGCTAATAATACAGCAGTTATATTGTAGTATGGCTGCATCCAAAATCACATACTTACCTAGGTGAAAAGTGCGTATAGTCCAAAATCGTATTCATAAAACAGTAGGTAAGCACCTAGATGACTTACTGTTTCCGCCAAGAATCTGAAGTGCGAATCTGATGGACATCTCACTATCCCATGTGGCCACGGATATGAGTTGTGAATGACTGTGAAGCGACGCAACTGATGCTGTAAGTCACATAACAATGACATGACAAATGTAGTACATACATTCATACGACTGCGGACACAGCCTATGTTTGAGAATGTAATTATGCAATCTGCTTGCACAACTTCAGTACATACTATGAAAGTGCAGGAACTCAGATGTAGCCGAGGAAAGCTAAAGAAGTTAGCTCTCTGTAAACATACTGAATATAGAAGATTCAGTACAGGAGAGATAGGTTTTTAAATGTTGTTGTACTGTGACTAACATCCTGTCAACATTATTACAAATTGTTTTACCCCAGAGAAGTCATGAGTAAAACATGAACTCATTCATAAAGTTTGTTCTGCGTGTCACAGGGATGAGGGTGATCCAGTCTACTTTTCCTGTTAAAAATGTCCACCTTGTTTATCAAAAGAGCACTTTATATGGCTCAGTGTTTTTCTTGGCCAACGTTCAGCTTAACCAGCCAATCCACTGTTTAGCCACAAACACAAGACGCTACAACAAAACCAGAGACAGGAACTAAATAAAAGGTTTCCACATTATTCACCTTCCCACATGCAGTTTGCATGCCAATATCCATTCACCAGCTGGTTTTCAGCTCTCCTGGAGTGGAAAAAACCCAAAGTATGAGCAATAGTGAAGGTGATGCTTAGCTTAGCAAACACCACAAGTAGCTAGATTTGTACATTTTCAGGAGAAAGTTGTGAGGGGTTCTTGCCTTTGCAAAGCTTTACTAGCATTACTAGTGTGATTGCTACACTGTAGATAAAAAAAATCAATAAAAATAGGGGTCAATGTACTGTATTAATATGAAGGAATTTTCAGTAATTATTTTTATTATTTAATTCATTAGTATCTTTGTTGTCATTTCATACGTTTAGAACGTGTATTTGTAAAATGCTACGCTTACTGTTAGCCTTTCTACTTACGGTATTATCCTGATTAAAGCTTCAATACAGTTCGGCAACTCTATGTTTAATGCTTCTCATAGCTATGTGAAAATAAGTGTATAATTGGAACAGCTCATTGTTGGAGCTGAGCTGAATGAGAGAGAGAGAGAGGAGAGAGATGCAGAGCCTGTGCAGAGCAGGGGGACGCGAGGAAAAGGATTAAGAAGCGGCTGCTTTATAACATTGATTTGAAACTTGTGAATCCATTAGAATCGTTAGAAGACAGAATGCGAGGCTCATATATTACCGTATAGTCCCGAATATAAGACGATGTTTTTTTCTTGGAAATACATCTGAAAAAACACGGTCGTCTTATATTCAGGGTCTAGACTTTGACATGTCAATAATACACCCACAACAATAGGTGGCGCCAAATATGCACAAAACAAGTGTGCCAATGTACGTAATGTAATGCGTGTTGTAAAGATAGCGAGTAAAAACAAAAGAAAAAGAAAAACTTACAGCTGCATGAGTCGTGACTGTCACGTCAGCCTGATGGGACCAAACTCCCTTTGTGATTTAAAAACGTAAGACAGTTTATAAGTCTCTACTGGTAATAAGATTTTGGTAGGCTACTATTAGATGGGCTACCTGTTTTTTTTTTTTGTTTAATGGTATATCAAAAAGTGTATATTTTTTAAATGTGATTGTTGGTACATTTTACCAGTTTTTACCATACTTTCAAAACAAAAATTAAAATAGGAAAAATATGCAATATGAAAATAATTGAAGACAAAATGTGTTCTGCTGAGCCTTTTTCCAAAAGGTACATCTGGAAAAAAATGGGGGTCATCTTATAATCAGGGCCGTCTTATATTCGGGCCAATACGGTAAATTAAACGTGCACCTCTAGTTTTCGCTTCCTCTTCTCTAAAGCAGCGCAGCATGTCCTCGCCCCCTTGGCTGCCTTTTCCCGAGGGCGGGTTTTATCTGGGTTTGTGATGTCACGAACCCGGGAAGTAACTCGTTGTAGTCCCTACAAGCCATTTTTGTAAGCATTAAACTGCCATAATTTTAAAAGACGATATCTCCGTTTGCATTGAACTTTCAGCACTGTAACTTTGCAGATATTGTTTATGCTCAAACAGCAACATTACACACTAACTAAGGTTAAAAAAAATTGAAATCGCAATCAACCACCCCTTTAAAACTTTCCGTCAACAATACCACGTTATTTGTATCTTAATTTTCTGTTTTGTTTTTGGCATGAATTGTGCAAACAGCCTATTTCAATATCAGAAATGATTAAAGGTAGGTATTAAAGGTAGAGTAGGGAAAATGCCATGAAGAAGAGGTGGGAATGTGACTGGAAATGACACACACCAGACTCAAACTCATGTCACTCACAACAGCACCTCATCTTGAACCACGTGTTGGAAAACACTCGCTAACCGGCAGACCACAGCTCCAGCACAGCTGCCTTTAATCACAGATGAAACCTTTGTATAATTCAGAGCTCCCTGTGAGAGGAAGAATGTCATGACAACATCTGGGCTGCTTAATGAGGAGACTGGTTCATTAGAACTTGGTAAAGATTGTACAATTTGTAATCACTTTCAGTACCAGGAACAAACAAGATCAATAGGCCAGGGATCTCATGAGACATTGATGAATGTGTTCTCCAATAAGCATGATACATGATAACATGACATTCCCCCAAGCTCTGCATGTCCATTATTTGAGCCTGACGATTATTAGACCTGATTAATTAACATTCATTTATGTTTGAACTTGTATTTGATTTGAATCATTAGTAATGATCCTTGGAGTGAAGTGTGGGATTTTGACTTGGGATGAAGGGATTTTCACCATCAGACATCAGTCACTGAAAAGGAGGGATCAGAGTGAAAGACAGCGTCCGGTTTAATTACAGCGCATGACCTGGCATCTTTCCTTCAGGGAAGCGACTGACTCATTGAATACAAAGTAGAGAGCAAATCAAGCTTTACAAGGAAAGTCAGGTACGAGATCATGTACAATCAGCCAGTCATTATCACAAAATAAACCCCAGCTCACCCTGATCATGACTCTGAAGATGCTACTTACCAAATAAATAAGATTTGAGTGTTAGTTATTTTATAATATGAGTCGAAAGATTTGTCCATGAGTGTTCAGGAACAATGAACTGAATACAGTGTTGCCTATAAAAGTAATTAATATAATAAAATAAAAAGCAACAAATAGTCACAAATATTTGACTGATGAATGTCGATTGATTTGCCATTCAGAATTCCATTCAAGTATTTATTCCAGAAAGCCATAATAAACAGTATTAGTATAATCAAATCAAATCAAATTTTATTTATAAAGCACAATAACAACAACAGAAGTTCACTACTGTGCTATACAAATCATACTAAAGTAAACATCAAAATCATATACAGTATACACTATATGTAGACCGCAATGCTGTATAACACTGAATGAAATGTATAGTTGGTGTAACAGGAAAATGTAGAGCTAATTATATTGAATTATATTGATTTTATTGTGTGTGTTGGGGAATTAAAAAAGTAATTTAATATATTGAATTCCTGAAATGACTTTAATTTTGAAGGGATTGTACAGTAGAGCTTGTCATAGTGTCATAAAAATTAATTTGGGAAATAAGCCCTTTAACACCTATATGACTATTAGTTTACATAGTATGAGAGGCTATAGCGAAAGTATGACCCTTAATTTGTTCTACAAAAATAACATGGGAATTACATTTTAAACATTTTCATAAATAAATGGCCTAAATACACACAATTAAATATGTTCAAGTCATAATTGCACAAAATTAAAGTTTGATAGGAAATGATGCACAATAAAAAATACTGTTCACAAGAGACCTTGATTCTTCTTCATTGTCTTCAAATACCTTTTTTTTTTTTTTACCTATTCACATTTCGGCAAACATTTCATATTTCATCTCAAGCTCTTCATTGATACTTTTGTATCTAAACAAATACACTTTTGATAAAACTGTATTAGTGGGACAGTCATAATATGTGTAAAATAGTATTTTTAAAAAATATCATGTAATAATAAATGTATTTTTTTGAACAGAATTGTATATGTGAAGATGAAAATGGGTTGGGTAAAATTTTAAAGTCTAAAAGCACAACCTGAAAAGATGAATGCATGCATTAAAAAGGTGGGACGTTTTATGGACCGCTTATAACACTGTAAAAAAATTATTGTGATTTTAATGGTAAAAGACTGTAAAATGCTACAGTAAAAAACTGTTAAATGGTCCAAGTATTCCATGCGTTACATTTAAAAATTTGATGTTTTTTTTGTGGGAAATAATGCTTCTTAGTTTTTCTATCAGTTTTGTATATTGGGGTGGTGTTGACACTAATGTTGGTAATGAATGTATGGCATTCTTTCGCAGTTTCTGTGTGTCGTGATGGGTTCGGGTGGGTGAATGACACTGTGCACCTTCTCTTATATTATTGAAAAGTGTTGTGAGGGCTTGGTCATCATGGGACGTTATCACCTCCTGCATTTGGTGGTATCAGTGTATTACACATGGACAAAACAGATTTCAGTACTTCAAAGGTCGGTATTAGTAACAGTATATCAGTTAATGCAATTACGTATTTAAACTGTAACTTTAAGTTAAAACGTAAACAAACTAAAATGCTGCTACTGGTATTTTTACTGTTAAAATTCGCAACCACAAACTGAAAAAATTTTTTTTGCAGTGTAAACCCCAGTCGCTTAGCTTAATAAAAGTCAACCCCTGGGACATAAAAGTTGAAGTAACACATTGTAATGAAAAAAATTGTGTCCTTAATATTTTTCATTGTGCAGTCACTGTTTTCTAAAAATAAAAAGGTACTTGAGGCCATATAATATTACAAAATCTTCATTCACAATACATCACGGCCCATCATAACTTATTGCCTAGATATACACATCAGATTTTTTCAATCTTATCAGTTATATTCTTGGACAAGTATTTTTACATTTTTGTGAAGTCAAGTCAAGTCACCTTTACTTATATAGCGCTTTTAATAATACAGCTTGTGTCAAGAATGAACAGCATTTTCATTAGAAAATAGTTTGTCAATAATGCAAGAGGACAATAGCAAACAGTCATTTTTTCAGTTAAAGTCAGTTCATCATTGATTTCAGTGATGTCAACATCCAGCTCAGTTTAAATAATATCTTTGCAATCATGTCAACGATAACGCTGGAAATGAAGTGTCCCCAACTAAGCAAGCCAGAGGCGACAGCGGCAAGGAACCAAAACTCCATCGGTGACAGAATGGAGAAAAAACCTTGGGAGAAACCAGGCTCAGTCGGGGGGCCAGTTCTCCTCTGACCAGACGAACCAGCAGTACGGAAAAATCAATTTAAGACGTAATAAAACAGACGATGAATAATATTAACAGCAGTTATTATATGATGCAATCAAACTTATAGCAAAATGTGGTAGTTCTGTATGTTGTTTCAGGGTTGGCATCATCTGAGGTCCTCTGAGGAAATAACTGTTTCTTCATTTTTTCTTATCAGTTTATCAGAAGGGAGCTATGTTCATAAACGTGACTCTGACGCGTGTGGCTTGATTATTATTCATTCTCTACATATTCTTGCAGTCGTCTGCAGTTCCTCTCTCGAACCCTGACAGATTAAAATACACGTAGGATTTTTTCATTGATATCTCAAGCTATTCCAAGTACCAGCACCCCTGAGATGTCAGTACAGCAATAGTTTTGGTCATGGATGTGTAACTATGATGAATAATGGCAGGGCTGACATTCATGTTTTCCTCAAGATGTCTGGGCTTTGTCAAAAGTCATGTGTGGTCTGTCTGGTAGCATCTAACCACCGCTGAAACATTTCAATGAACTGGACTGTCAGACTGAGTGTTGCTGTGTTTATGTGTTTTTTGAAGAAACGTCATATTTCTAAGTAGCACATTCAAATTCTGTGAAATGTGTTAGTCACACCTCCTACAGAAGATTTAGGAGATTCTTGAATCATTTACGAACATTACATGAATTTCATTAGTAGTTAATAATAAAGCCTCAGAGCACAGTCTGATAATAAAATACAATATTGAGAAAATGTTTTCAAAATATTGTTGAAATCAGGATTATTGAAACAGGGTTATTGCCAGTGGTGGGTACGTTATTCTAAAAAGTAACTAGTATGGGCTATACTGACATCTTCACAGGGAATTAGACCACTCTACTCATTACTGTCTATAAAAAGATTGGAACTATAGTTCTTTCTAATCCCCTACAACCTTCAACCAAGTGTACCTAAAAAGGGCAGACATAAAATGCTCCTTTAATTAATTAATTCATTCATCATCATTCAGTAAATAAATCATTCTTGAACTGACCAAAGTATTTAAAGGGAAAACGTTACATTAAAATCATTAGTTTAGCATTATAGATAATTTTGGATGCAAATCATGATACATAGAAATGTTATATAGTCTATTTTTAGGCAATTCAATTAAACTGTAATTAAAATTACAGTAAAATGTACAGTATTATGAATTTTTTCACATGATGTTTTAATTGTTTTATTATAATTAAATACCGTAATAAGTATTTAGAAATGATTCTACCCAACACTGGTAATTAATCTCTAAAATTAACAAAAAAAAAAAGCCATTAAAACTACCAACCAACATACTGAAATAAAAAAACTCAAGTGTTTTATTCATCTAGTACCACTGGGAAAGCATGTCTCATTTATGTTAACTTAACTTGAAATACTTAAAATAACTACAATTAAATAATAAAACTGGTGAATAAAAAATTTGTAAAACCATAAAGACTAAATTTACGAAAACTAAAAATTAAAGAGGAAAATTATAAAAATAAAAAATCATACAAAAATATTAAAACCTAATTATATTTTAATCGAACTATATCGCTATAGTACGACTAAGGCACCGACCGAACGCAATATAAAACACTAATTATAACAAAATACAACATGAGTTATCTATATCTTTATAAGAACATTTATATTAATAAATTTCAGTTTTGTAATGACTATTATTACACTTCAGAAGGCTGTATGAGTATTTGAGGTCTGAAAAGACCTTTCAACACTCAATTGTATGTTCACAGCTCTACTATTGAATGTAGGAAATATGCCGGAGTTCAAGTTGAAATAGCATTAAAGCATCTCCTCACATGTCGTGCTGAGATTAAAACGGGAATAGACGTCCAGTTCTTCGTTATCTACAAAACTTCTGAAACATCATTTCGTCTCACATTGTGACTTCTTTCTCCACCTAATATATGGACTTTGCAGATATGTGCTGCTTTGCGGATAAATAACAAGTGGGATGGTCGGTGCCTGGAAAAAAGAGTGAATTAATCAATGAGATTGCAATCTGCTGTGATAAATTGAGATAAACCAGTCTCAGAGCATTCTGTTGATATTTATTGATATTTATAATATAATTGATATTTTGTTTACTTTTTGTGAGAGTTGCATAACGCAGGCTACACTTTTTTCTCCACACACAATCACAATAACACCGTGTTATTACATGGACAGTATGCAGTGAGCAGTCAGTTTGAGATTGTAAAAGGGGATGCTATAGTTAAACTGGGACACAGACCTGGGCTGCATTTTCCAAAAGCATCGTAAGCCTAAGCAGATCATAGATCCATTGCCACCAGTAGTCTCTATGATCAGCCCTTATCAGTTTGCACAATGAAAGCCTGACATATCTACTGAGGATTTGGGTTTTTTAATCCAGGGAGTATATTGTAAGGATGATAGTTTGAGTATTTACAGCGCGACCTCTACATGTTCACAGAGGTCACATGCTGAAAAGTGTGTAACTATTTTTACAGAGAGCAGCACAGTTGATGAATGTGCAGTTCAGTTCATCCTCTGAAATCCCACAACAGTTTCAGCTGCTTTCAACAACAGCTTCAGTTATGAGACAGGAGAAACATCAACCTGCCATTCACCGTATCAGCAGTTCTCTTTATGATTTGCCTTTGATGCAATGATAGGCAGAGGCTATTTGCACTGACGTGAAAATAGCGGTATTTGCACTCAGTGTGAATCTTGTGAACAGTGTAAGATCCTGTTTGAAATATACTCTTAAAAATAAAAGTGCTTCAAAAGGTTCTTCAAGCGATGCCATAGAAGAACCATTTTTGGTTCCACAAACGAACATTCAGTCACAGGTCTTAAAGAACTCTCTTTTGCGGTTTGTAATCTGAAGAACCTCTTCGCCCAACGAATTGTGAAACGTAAAGGTTCTTAAGATGTTAAAGGTTCTTTATGGAACCATTTAGACAAAAAGGTTCTTCTATGGCATCGTGAAGCACCTTTATTTTTAAGAGTGTAAGTGTAAAAAGTGTTCATTCAATGAAAACATTCATGACAAAAACATCAATAAAATGATCTGCCTATTAAATAATTATTTTTTAAATGCATTGAAAGATTAATCTTTTATTCTTGTATTATTTTTTATATTTTCTATTATTATTGAAAAAACATGCCTCTCCGAACTGATAGGCAATAGCAAAAGGGAGAAGATTGGCATTGGAAAAGGTGGATTTAAAACTGTTGGTCACATCAAAAGCCAAATCCACTATCTGTACTCTCCACACCACTACTCCTATTACTGGATGGCTTTCTTTTGTCATTTGGTCTGGCTCAACCAGACAATACTGAGGGAGTTCAATAGTAAATAGCCTTTGTCAACAAGGCTATCTGCACTTAGTGTAACTAGACACTCTGTAAAGTGCACTTATAATGGAAAGGGCCACAAATTGTTGTTGTGACTTTAAGGAATAAAATCTCATGTCATTGTGGAGAAAGCTTAGATAGTGAAACGATTATCTAAGTATTATTAAGCTAAAAATCAAGGTATAAAGAGACTTTTGAAAAAATAAAACATAAAGATATAAAATAATTATACATGCAAAACATGCATAGAATTGACATAATTGTACAATATTTAAGCATATAAAAAATGTCCCACCAAAACTCCACTATTGGACTTGTTTTCTCTTGTTTTACCCCTGTCTTTGTTCCTGGTTTTCCATATATGGTCTTTTTCCTCTTCTCGTTTAGTTTAATGATGATTCATGGCACCTGTGTTTGTTAATTATCCTGTGTATTTAAGTTCCTGTTTGTTCCTTCCTTTCTGTCGGGTCTACTTGTTGAGTTTGTGCGTTTGCTCCAGTTTCCGTCCCCTGGAAGTTTACATCAGGGAATTCCTCACCTGCTCCAAGCAGACTTCCCTCGACCGGTGGGCTCTTGTAGATCGTTTCTGTGGTGGTCTGGATGAGGGGATCGCTCAACGGATGCCACTGGCAGGGTCCAGATGGACCCTGACTGATTACATCAACCTGGCTCGGTTCCTCTGCGGATCCCGTCTCCTCTCCGCCAGCCCAGAGGCATCACCCATTCGTTCCATCCATCCAAAGTCAAGCCCACCGGCCGTTCCTCAGTCAAGCCGGGGCCACGAAGTCAAAGCAAGCCGGGCGCCGCCCTATTAACCTGTAACCATAAAGGAGGAGAGGAACAAATAGATGGGCTCATGGCCTTCTTCCTCAGCGAGAGCCTCCACAAGCGCTGGCTCCAGCCCCAGAGCTCGCTCCAGTGAGGGCTCCTGTCCCCGAGTTTAGTCCAGTGAGGGCTCCTGTCCCCGTGTTTAGCCCAGTGAGGGTTCCAGTCCCCGAGTTTAGCCCGGTGAGGCCTCCTGTCCCCGAGTTTAGCCCTGTGAGGGCTCCTGTCCCCGAGTCTAGCACAGTGAGGGTCCTGTCCAGGTTAGCCCAGAGAAGAGAGTCAGTCACGAGTTTAGCCTCAGAGAGGCTCCTGTCCTGAGTTGCCAAGAAGGATCCAGTCCCAGAGTTTAGCCACAGTGAGGGCTCAGTCCAAGTCAAGTTCAGTAAAGTCAAGTTCAATTCTTTAGATAGCGCTTTTAACAATCAGATTGTGACAAAGAAATTGAACAGCATAATAGGAAAATAGGGAAATAATCAGCAAAATGACAATAGAAACACTAATTTGTCAGTAAAGACAGTTCATCATTCATTCAGTGTGTCAAAATTCAGCTCAGTTAAATAATATCTTTGCAATCATGGCAACGATATCGCTGGAAATGAAGTGTACCCAACTAAGCAAGCCAGAGGAGACAGCGGCAAGGAACCAAAACTCCATCGGTTGCAGAATGGGAGAAAAAACCGTGGGAGGAAACCAGGACTCAGTCGGGGCCAGTCTCCTCTGACCAGATCGAACCAGCCGTACGGAAAAAAATCATTAGACGATAAAACCAGACGATGAACACTATTAACGGCATTGATTATATGTTGCAATCAAAATTGTAGCAAAATTTGGTAGTTTGTTGTTTCAGTTTGGCATCATCTGATGTCCTCTGAGGAGTTGCATCATCTCTTCGCAGGTGTTCTGGATCCAGATGAGGCTTGTGTAAATCCTAGTTACCACGGGATGTTAATCCCGTGGCAAAAGACAGAGAAACCAATACAAACATAATTAGCGTAGCTGCAGTTCCAACCAAGCAAAAATGATTTGTTTAACCCAAACTAACGAATAATAATGTACATTTGATTAGATATAACTGCAGTAAAAGATTATGACTGCAGTAAAACGATTTGAGATGCATTATTTGAATGCTTGGCCAATGAGATGTGTCTTTAATCTAGATTTAACAGAGAGAGTGTGTCTGAACCCCGAAACTTATCAGGAAGGCTATTCCAGAGTTTAAGAGCCAAATGTGAAAAAGCTCTACCTACTTTAGTGGACTTTGATATCCTAGGTACTACCAAAAGTCCAGAATTTGCGACCTTAGGGAGCGTGATGGATTGTAGCGAGGTAGAAGACTAGTTAGGTACGCAGGAGCAAACCCATTAAGGGACTTATAGGCAAGTAATATTTGAACGATCCGGACCTAAACAGGTAGCCAGGCCAGAGACTGTAAAATTGGGGGGTAATATGCCTATTTGACTGGTAAGGACTTAGCCGCGCATTGGAATATCTGCGCTTGTTATTGAAGAGCCGGACAACACTCGGCAGGGACATTCAATAGTCCAGTTTATAGAGGTCATGATGCAGACTAGCTTTTCTGCATTCCGAAACAGGTATCATGTTGTAACTGGCAAGTTTCTAAGATGGAAAGATATGCCGTTGTAACATGGGAATCGCTTAACAGACAAGTTGCTACTAATATAACACACGAGTTTTGACTGTATGCGGAAGGAACCGTCGTGCATTCCGTCTAGTGCATTGTAATCCAAGAGTTTCTGTGTACTGTCTTTTGGTCCAATAGGTAATATATCTGTCTTATCCGAGTTTATTAGGAGAAAATTATTGGTCATCCATTTTTTTACATTTTTAACACACTCCGTTAGCTTCGATAATTTAGAAGTTTCATCTGGTCTAGTTGAGATATATAGTTGAGTATCATCGGCATAACAGTGGAAACTAATCCGTATTTCCTAATAATATTACCAAGTGGCAAAATGTATATCGAAAATAGCAGAGGACCTAGGACAGAGCCTGCACTCACTCTGGTGACATGAGATGACTCCCAATTAAATAAACAAAGTGGTAGCGATCGGACATGTAGGATTTAAACCATCTTAAAGCATGCCCTTGAATACCTGTATAGTTTTGTTATCGATCTATGAGTATGTCATGATCTCTAGTATCGAATGCAGCACTAAGATCAAATAAAACTAGCAATGAGACACAGCCTTGGTCTGACGCAAAAAGAAGTCATTTGTTATTTTAACAAGTGCAGTTTCTGTGCTATGTTGGGGCCTGAAACCTGACTGAAATTCATAGAGATCATTTTTTTGCTGGAAGGAGCACAATTGAGCAGACACAACATTTTCTACAATTTTAGACATAAAAGGAAGATTTGAGAGGGGTCTGTAATTAGCCAGTTCACTAGAATCTAGTTGTGGTATCTTAATAAGAGGCTTAATAACCACCAACTTGAATGGTTTTGGGACGTGACCTAAAGACAACGACGAGTGAATAATATTGAGAAGCGGTTCTTCTGATACAGGTAACAACTCTTTCAGTAATTAAGTGGCTACAGGATCTAACAGGCATGTTGTTGATTTAGATACAGTGATAAGTTTATTTAGCTCTTCCAGTCCTATAGTTGTAAAGCACTTTCTCTTGGTGCGATGCAGAGAAGGCCTAAAGTCATACGCGTTCGAAATTTACATTGTATTGATTCTGAGGTATCTATTTTATCAGTGAAGGGAAATTATAAGTCATACATTAAAAACTGAGGGAATATTAGAATCGGGGGTCTGGGTTTTTGTTAATCTAGCAACTGTGTAAATAAAACCGGATGTTTTGGTTATTTCTATGAGTTGGTGGATAGCTCGCACTGGCTGAGGCGTTAGAGCCTGTCTATCTGGACATACTGTTTTTCTGTGCAATTCTAAAAACTTCCAAGTTAGGTTTTCTCCATTTGCGCTCAAGACTACAAATTTTTTTCGTGAGAGAATGGGTATTACTGTTGTACCATGGCGCAGTACGTTTTTCTCTACCCTTTTTCAATTTGATGGGGGCAACAACTTCTAATATAGAAGAAGGATAGTGCACATGTTGTAGTCAAGCCAGGAGGGCCTCTAAACCCCTAATTCCCCGAGATTTTGTGGGGGTGCTTATTGAGCTCCCGACTGTAGTGGACCTGGGCCGAGTGGCGAGGGCCAAGGCCACGAAGCTGTCACAGCCATGGACCTCCTGAGTCCCGCTGTAATGGCGGGCCAAGTGGCGATGAAGCTCCTGCTCCAACCAGGGCCTCCTGAACTGTCGCCCTGTATGGGCTCCTGAAACTGTCGCTCCGCCATGGCCTCCGGAACTGTTACGCGCCGCTGGCTCCATTGAACTGTCTGCTCCGGCCATGGTGCCTCCTGAACTTCTTGCTCCGCGATGGCTGCCAAAGCTCCTGCGCCGCCATGGCACCCTGGAATGATTGATCGCCCTGGAGGTATTCCCCGTGTCCAGTCGGCACCAGACGCAAGGGCCCTGGGAATGTACGGATGTGGTCCGCGCCTCCAGGAGGGGGAGTAAGATCAGTGTTTGGACTAGTTTTTAGGAGTGGGTTTTACCCCGTCTTGTTCCTGGGTTTTCATATATGTCTTTTGTCCGGTTCTGTTTAGTTTAATTAAGATTCATGGCACCGGGTGTTTGTATGATCGTGTATTAAGTTCCTGTTACTTCTTTCTGGCGGGTGTGTACTCGGCTTTGGCGTTTGCTCAGTTCAAGTTGGAATTCCTCTGGTGTCGCCAATAAAGACGATTATGATATTCATGGCCTCCTGCATTTTCGCAAGACGTACCGGACAACAGATTTAAACCAACCTTTTTACTATTTTTTTTTTATAAAAAATGTAGCTCACAGCGATTGACCATATGAGGTACGGTATACGCATGAGATTAAAAAACTTAGAGGGGTCATATGATGCTGCTTAAAAGAACAGTAGTTTGTGTATTTGGTGTAATGAAAAGTATTTATGCAGTTTAAGGTTAAAAAAAAAACATTATTTTCCACACACTGCACATTATTGTTTCTCCTCTATACCCCACCTTTCTGAAACGCATCGATTTTTACAAAACTCATCAGTCTAAAAAAGTGAGGTGTGCTGATGGCCAGCTATCCAGGCGTTGGATGGCCGAATACCCTCAAGGTTGCGGCAAGTTACGCGCCTCACATCAGTGATGCCTTGTCCGGCCGGAAGCAAGAGCGACGAGACAAAAATTAAAACCCATTATAAACAAGCCATTCGTTGCATCCAGTGGGGACAAAACTGATTATAATGACTTATCCTGTTCTTTTCACGCGTTTGCGTGCATCTGCGACGCGTAAAACATTCAAACTGTCTGAATTTGTGATCGGAGTAAATGGACAAACAACAAGGTACTCTACCTGCCAAAACGCGTTGGAATCATCGTGGAAATCCTTAAATTAAAGTATTCAGCAGAGTCAGATACAGCGCATTGTAGGGTATTATCTCTCAGGGACAGTAAACAGGCCTCAGATCACAATGTGCTGCACACATCTGGTTATTTGGGTTGAACTGTTCTGGAACAGGGTTGTAAATACAACTTAACCACTGATTGGTAGTCGTGTCCTCTTTTGGAAGACCCAAACAAAGTAGTTTCGCTTTCACAACGCAAAACACAGCGGCCTAGCATGAGCGAAAACCCCGGCTTAGCGTGAGCTGAAGCCGAGCAAGAATGAGCTGAGGCGGCGGGCTGAGAACGGCGCGGGCCGTGGAATCGACGAAGGAGAGGCAAACCGTGACGTACCCGGCTGACCGCTAGCCACAGTGAAATTACGATCGGGACACGGACTAAGTTAAGTATTCCTCAGCGACCAGATGGATCTTTAGGCATGATGAAGCGGATATAGTCCCTTTTGGAAGACTAAACAAATAGTTGCGCTTCAAAACGAAGCCACAGCGTCTTCACGACCTGGCGGGCAGCGTCAACAAATGACAGCGAGAGAATAAAAGTTCGCCTTTTTCTTGGCGTGAAACTTGCGGGTTATGCATAATCTCCACCTCGGGATGTAGCAGGGGGGCGTGTTAGAACGAGTCATTTTAGGTAGGCGTGGTTAACTATTCACTTTTACAAAGAATATCTCTTTGGGTTTGAGACTTAGTCTTTGCAACTTTACAGACCTTCTTTATGCACCAAGAGCTTGTAACACCAAAGAGAAAGGAAAAATTTAAATCGCATCATATGACCCCTTTAATATACTTTATTAATATGAGAACTAATAAAAAAAACACAGGGTTGCAGAGAGAGAGAGAGAGAGAGAGAGGTAGTTATATTGTGTGTGTGAGGCATTGGTATATGATATATATCGCACTGCTTGTGGGTTTAACCCAAACAATGATTTAATAAATATTCATGTGATTTTTCAATATTCATTTTGTGTTTGGTGCTTCGAGAAATAAGACGAAACATACTAAGGGATTTAAATTGTTTTGTTTTTTTAGATTAATCAACTCTTTTGATATTTAGTTTGACTTCAGATTTTCTGAAAGCCCCACATTTCAATAAAACACAAGCTAAAGTGATTTCTGGGTGATTATGTTGAGTATTTATTTTAATAACTGCCATAAAGTATAAAATGGATATTGGTAGTAGGCCACTGAATTATTACAAACGTATTTTTGAATTCATATTCATATTTACATTCAAGTCTTCATTAATCTACTCGTGCTGAACCCAAACCACACAGTATAGAATATGAACTGCTTAACCATCTTGATTCACTCATAATAACTGAGAGTAATTTGTTGTATCATTTTATGTTGCTTCATAAAAGCATAACATTGCAAAAGATTGAGTTGAGCAAGGCAATTAAACACAAATTGTTCCAGTGGGATTGTCCCTGTAATAAGTGCCATTCTTTAGCAAAATCAAAAAAATTCTGTTGTCATGCAGCTTTCCCACCATTACGCCGCATTCACAGTTTACCTCAAAACATGCAGTTGTGCTTGGTATTCCAGCGAGAGACTGCTCTCGTCTGTATTCAGCTGAGACTGTTCCGGTCAGTGATCTATTCAGGGTGCTTGGCGGTGTGATCAGAGAGGACAGTTTTGAGATTATTCACCTCAGGTAAACTCCCAACTCGACTAGAAGTGTGAATCTCAATTATATTGAGAGCAGCCCATCTTTTTTTGATATTAATAAAGAGCAAATCCACATTAGGAGGAGATGAACAAAGCAGCAGCACAAACAATGAGGTAATTATTTACAAGAGAACAGTCTAGTACAGCAGACCTTCATCTGAATATATAGGCACTGTTGGGAAGGATTTATCTTTGGACGCCTGACTGGGCTGCTTTTACTATACATATTTAAATTAAGAGGTTAAGCGGTCAAGATGTAAATTTCTTTCCATCCAGTCACTTTTCTCAGAGCGGCTCTGTAGGTAGGGGATTTAATTGCAATAAGCTTCCGGCTAATGGAATGGGGCTCCCTCACGCCGTCGCATGACGTTGCATGAGGCCACACACTGAAAAATGAATTACTCACTCGGACAACACATGAGAATGATACTTCCCACACTCTCAGAATCAAACAAGGGAACTGGCTTTCGCTTCAGTAAATCCTGCCAAAAAGGCACATCGGGTATTTGATGAAACCTTCACCTAACTGTCCTCAGTGCTGAAGCATATGATGAGAAACAGCATCAAGTATATAGAATTTTTTTTCAATATATATATATATCATTTGTTTTAGTACTCCATGGAAAAAGAGAGTGAGGTTAATTATAGGGTGATGAATAGATATTGTGAACCATAAGAAAGTGTTACTTAAATAAGTGGTAACGAAATAAAATAAAAATATAGTAAATGTAGTTTTATAAAACAAAAATAAACATATTTAAAGAAAAATTTGCATTTCTTTTAGTTAACTTGGCTATACTAATATAAATCCAACTAAAATGAATGAATTAATTTACTAAAACTATAACTATAAAAACTCTAACATGACAAAATACACAGCCAATTACTAAAAACTTTACAAAAAATAAATAATAATGCATAAAAAATCATTTAACTATTGAAAACAAAAACTCACATCATATTGCAATATAATTAAAATAACACTATTCAAACACAATACTCCGAATGATATGTCCCAATTCTATTACCTATGCAACTCAATCACTAAAGTGTTATCTTAACTCCATTAATTATCAACCGTTTAGGTTAAAATCAACACGCAATAATGATTAAAACATGTATGTAGTTAAAGCATACATTCTACTTAAAAAGTGTCATTTCGTATACCTATACAAAGGCTGAATGAAGGATTTATTCTAAAAAGCTAAATGTTTAGGAAATTGACTGACGATTAATTTCAGTGAAAAATGGTGGTAATTAGGGCATTTAAATGATGATCTTTATAGAGTTCTAAAATATTACAAAAAATATAAAAGAAAGAAAGGACAATTAAAACATCAATATAAAAATATGTAATGATATAAATAGATAAACACATAAAGGTAGTTGATTATATCATATTATATCATTTAATAAATGATGTCCATTCGTGAACTGGGAAATATGCCTTAAAAGCCACCATATTTGAACCTCAGCAGCCAGTTTTTTTTACTATGAGTTAAGAAGAATATTTTTCAGTGTATATCAAATGAGAAGAGCTTCTCTTGTGAAAAGATGTGAGAAAAAGGGCGCCTTTGTGCGAGACGAAAACAGTCAGTCTCCCACCTACGCTAGGTGTCAAGGCTTCTTTTCTCTTTTCTTCCATCAAAGCTGCTCGTCTCAGCCTGGAGACTGTGTGGAACATGATATAAAATTGGCACATCCTGTCTACGAACTGAAAACGTCTGTGCACTCTACAGCCTCCTGGGGGTGACCTTGGACGATCAGCCACACATGATCAGAATGTGAAAGAGCAGAAGAGAGACAGTGGGGGTGAACGAGGGTGTTTCTTTGGTGGGTAAGGGCATGTACCTTTGTGACACTCCGTCATGGTGATAGACTCTTATGGCAGGGTTTTCAATAATGCAGCAGGCCACACAATAAAATTGACAATCAAAGGCCTTTATTCAACAAGCTTCCCTGAATAATTTACACCCTGTTCTGATTAGACTCAAGCCAACAGAGAAAGAGAGAGAGCGATGCAGAGGAAAAACCGTGACTGAAAAAAGAATGAAAGAGCGAAAGGGAAAGCAACGTGTCAGCAGGGATTAATTTACCCATTTGACACCTCCGAGAAAAACGGGTGCAATGAGAAAAAGAAAGAGTGAAACGGAGAGGAGAGACAGGAGGAAAATAGCCTTTGTTGAGTCACACCGTCTTTGAAAGCAGAGCCTATTGTTGTGGTGGCCTTGCCAGGCCATTAGCTGATGTATTGATAAATGGATACAATGGCAGCATGCTGAAGCACATAGAAGAGAGCTGAGGGCAACTTATAGAAAGGACACAGATGTTCAGTGATTTATGACAGCTCTAAAGCTGTCATGTCTAATGGCATATATCATTCACGGTTCTTGTGTTTTTGGATGCAGATGCAGATGCAGATTCATGGTGGGTTTTGTCTCAATTTAACAAATGAAAAGAACAAAACATGCGAGGATCAGTGGTTCTGGGCCACTTTATGTCTATATGTGTGCATTAACATTGACAAAACCAACAGTAAAGACTTTTACATCATAACAATCATAACTTTTACAATCATAAAAACCTATTTTAAATGTTCATGAAATATTCATGAATCATGAGAAATGTTTCCATGAAAATATGTAGCTGCACAACTGTCTTCAATATTGATAATAATCACAAATATTTCTTGAGCAGCAAATCAGCATATTAGAATGATTTCTAAAAGATCGCGTGACACTGAAGACTGGAGAAATGATGCTGAAAATTCAGCTTTTCCGATCACAGAAATAAATGGCATTTTAAAATATATTCAAATAGAATACAGTTACTTTAAATTGTAATAATATTAGGCTAATTTAGTCTTAGTGAGCTTAAGAGACTTCTCTCGTTTTTTTTCTTTTATTTATTTGTTTGTTTACAGAACTAAAAGTTAACTTTTTTTGCAAATGTTTTATGATATACATATTGCTGTATTTTTTAAATACAGCATTTTTTTAAACTTACTATGAATGAATTCTTAGTTTGAAAGAATTTCTGCAAACCTATTGTTTGGCCATTCAAATAGCCTTGCAAAAACCAGACTGATTCAAATAATTTGGTGAAACGACTTATATATTATATTGTCCAATGTGACGTTATAGCCCAGGCCCCCAGGGGTCTCTGACTGCCAGTCAGGCAGAGGTGCCCGAGGTCTGACACTCAGAAAAAGGTAATACAAATGTAAAATATTGAATTTATTGCTATTTCACATTAATTAGACATTACATTTTGCAAATGAAAGTGTGAGTGTAATTTCCGTGCTAGTACTACTATTTCCACAAAACGACTGTTTCCAAACTGGTTTCCTAAACAGTTCCCCCTGTTTTCTTTTGGTCAGAAATACAGACAGCCACGCCCCCAAACGCACGCCATTGGCTGAGCCAGTGTTGCTATGTTGGGCTCGTCGAATTCTCAAACAAACAGCAGTGTTTGTACCAACACGTGTTTCGGACTCTAAAGAAATCAGCCTAATGAACGTCATAGGATAGTTCATCAGGATGTTGATGATATGCTTGGCTAAAGCCTCTTTTTTTTGTACTTTCTCTTCCTCCATGGTTCCTTTTCCCTCGCTTCTTTTGTAAACTCTCTTTTTGTTCACTCCTCTTTCCTTCGAACCCCATTCCACTATTAAACTCATTACCCAGTTAAATTTCCTGTCAAATCTGAAGTAATTAGGAAGTAATTATTGGCATTTATATTGCTTATGTCTTAGAAAAATATATTTTATGATCACCTCAGAGTATAATTATAGGGCACCTGCATGGTGTAGAGTTGAATAATCGCTGCTCCGAGCATTCAAGAAATACATTATAGCATGGTTAATATCCTACACTAAATAAAGACAGCCATAGTTTTGTGTGTGTGTGTGGGTGTTAGGATCGCAGTGTTATGGGGAAACATCGATCAGTTTTATATAAAATGTCACTAGATTGTTTTATTACTAGGTGAAAGTATTACAGCATCTACATGGAAATTTTGAGGTGCACCATGGGTGTCAATTAAAATAACTAATGTGATGTTGCATCAGCTGTATGGCTTTTATAGTTGTTTAAATGTCTTTAAGCAGGATGAATAATAGTTAAAATAGCTCCTATGCCATCAGGGCACGATGTGGTATTTTAATTGTTACGATTGACACTAAAGCGCTGAAAAAAAAAGTATTGTAAGCGGTGGAGTAATAGTTATAGTATTTGAGATGTGTAAGAGGAAGAGAAGGCGGAATTCGTTTGGCTATACTGGAAACCGAAGGATGAAAGTATTCTACAGGGAAAAACATGTGGTTAACAACGCTGGGTGTGTGTCTGTGTGCGTGTGTGTGTGTGTGGTGCGGTTTGACTCCTGAATTACACTCTGTTGCTCTAATTTAGTGAAGGAAGGTCTTATGTACTAGTCAAAAGCCATAGCTACAGTTTTATTAAAAGAGAAGTTTGCAATTTAATTTAATTTATTTATTTAGGAATGCAAACATCATTGCTATTCCAACTGTGGGGTCATTCTACCAAAATGTAAACAGTGTGGCCTGCGCATTATTAAATGCTCTTTTGTTCGAATCCTTTGAAATGAAGTGTGCTCCTATATACTGAAGGTTACTTGTAGTGTACGTGAAATTTTAAAGGATATTTTACAAACTGGTATTGAATTTATTAATGCAATAAAGGGCCACTAAAATGTATTTAAAGCTTTTGTAACACACTCAAGTACACAAAATAGGAATAATGCCAAATTAAGTTTTACTTGAAAGTACACTTTAACAATTTAATAATCTTTGTAGTCGTCAAGACGGACACTGTTTTGATGTTGTTGACTAACATACCTAAAGCACATGTAAGTCCTGATTATAATTTACCTGTAGGTGTATTCACTATTTAAGCACAAATATATTTTTTAAATGTACTAAACTGCAACTTCATGTTTACAAATGTATATACATTGAAATACACAACATAGCCGGCAAGTTTCAAAAGAAATGACTTGAAAATATATTTTAGTTCATCATAAAAGCTTGTCAGTACATTTAGCATGTCACTTTCACAATATTTGAACAGACAATACAAGTAATTATGAAATTACATATAAATAAGTACCTAAGTCCTACTTAAGTAGGTCAAAAAAAGCATTCTTAGGTGCATTTAAATATAAATGTAATAATACATATTGCAAATAAATGTCTGAAAACATTACATTGAGTTCACATTAATTATATTCTTTTAAAGTATTATTTCCATAAGTATTCTTGTAAAACTTTGCAAAGGTGCACTTCTTTTTCACAAGGACAGCCTGACACCGTAGCATTGACCAATGGGGTGTGTTTTGGGTATTTGTCCGACCAATGGAAGACAAGGAGAGTATTTGAGGAACCTGTTTGGGGAAAAACATTTTTTACATTTTTAATTCCATTTTGTGACTCTCCATTAGTTCAGCAAGTGCCTAAGCACAAGAGAGAATAAAAAAAAATGAAATGTACATTTTAAATGTAAAAAATTAAGACTTGAGAAATACAATTACGAAAATTGAGAAATGCTGGGAAATATACACTTAGTGCAGTATATAAAGTTTGGTCTTTCAAATATGCAAAAAAAAATTGTTTTTGAAGAAGAAGAAAATGGAGTGGTGTTATACTTTTTTGTATTACAGTATCAGATCCATTGGCAATTGTACTCAGATCTGTGTTGAGTGCTGAGAGGTTTACAAAATAGTGTAACCGTAACACGTCTACTGCCCTCTAGTGTGCAACTACACCATAACCCATTCATCTTTTGAGTGAAAAATCATTCCAGACAGGCTAATACAGTCAGTCACCATCCCCAGAGTTGCAAAAGCCAGCCTAGACTTTCAAGCTGACACAGTCCTGATGTCTCTGACATATTTCTGGCTCAAAGAAAGCCTTTCATTCATCATCGATTGAGGAGGGGGGCAAAAGATATTCATTGTCTGCTCACACAAAAGGCACAACAAAGCAGCAAGACATTCTATCCACCTGGCTCTGAGATACGCAGGCAGAGCGGAACAGGACCGCTTTTGTTACTGTATTAATGAGAGCTCATGTTTCCAAAACCTGCACCCTCTGCCCCGACACCAGACTCACAGACCCCGCCACACCGGGGGGCTCCAGGTGATCCGAGGTGGCTGGACTCTTAAAGTCAGACTATCAAATAGTTCTGTCTTAAAAAGCTGTACTAAATTTAAAAATGTCATATTTTATAAGTAGAATGAGGTGGAAAGTTTTGCTGAGGGTCATTTTGCAGTTTATTCTTGTGGGAGATACACTGCTGACCACAGGGTTATGGAGCAGCCCAAACACAAACACACACAGGTCTCGCTTGAGGATGATGGTTGTTCAAAATGATCACCAGATGGGGGCAGTAGACGAAAGCTTTGAAGTAGAGCATCTGTTTGAAATGGGATGCTTCTACTTTCTATTCTTTTCCTTTCTTGCATATTCTTTTTTTTTTCAGTTCTGTCACAGCAAAATGTACACTTTCTGTAAAGTCCACTTGGATGGAAACTGCCATTTTTCACAAAAGGACATGCAACTCTTGAAAATAAAGTCAATTTCAAAAAAAAAAAGTGCTTCGTACCAAATGTCAAGTAGACCTGTTTTTGCAACCCTCAGGAGGTCAAGAGCTATATATGACTATATGTGACCCTGGACCACAAAAACCAGTCATAAGGGTCAATTTTTAGAAATTGAGATTTATACATCATCTGAAAGCTGAATAAATAAGCTTTCCATTGATGTAAGGTTTGTTAGCAATATAACAATATTTGGCCGAGATACAACTATTTGAAAATCTGGAATCTGAGGGTGCAAAAAAATCTAAATATTGAGAAAATCATCTTTAAAGTTGTCTAAATGAATTCTTAGCAATGCATATTAACTAATCAAAAATTAAGTTTTGATATATTCACGGTAGGAGATTTACAAAATATCTTCATGAAACATGATTTTTTTACTTAATATCCTAATGATTTTGGCATAAAAGAAAAATCAATAATTTTGACCCAGACAATGTATTTTTGGCTATTGCTGATGTTTTATTTAATTTATAATGAAAAATATTGAACAAACGAGACATTTAATTCCAGTTTAAAATCCTATATTTATGTGATTTCATTATTTTCTAGAAATAAACATCAAAATTATTTTAGAATTAAATTAACATATTTTAAAATCGTTTTATTTTAATGAAAATAATAAAACTATGCATAATGGTTACTGCACATCCATCAGTGGGCTTTGAAAGTGTGACATCAATTTGCAGTTATATTTCCTATTTAGTAAATTAAAGTTAAAACATATAATTATATAATATTTGTTTGATCGATGTCTTTAATAAATAACATTAGTAGCAAAGCTGACAAGAAAATACGTAAGAAGCTTGTCAAACTTGTTTAATAAAGAAATACATGATCAAAGTTTTATTTATTTAATATTTTTTATTATTGATATTTTTTTTCAATTTCTAGAAAAAATAGTGCAATCAATAACTGAAAATTGAGTCACACCTTCAAGCCTCTTTTATTGCATCACAATTTTTAAGGAAATATTTTAATTATTATTATTATTTATTTTTTATTTATTTATTTTTTATACTGTGGAACATCATGGGTTGAAACATTTGAGTTTCACACAAATACCACTAAATTTGATCTTTTTGATGAATAAAAGAAAATGGAATAAACTTAATTTAAGCAAAATTAAAAATTAGCTTCTGAGTTTCTTATGACTGAAACATCCAGGCTTGATGCCAGTAGCCAATTCCTAAAGACTGAATCGTCTTGTTCACGTTCAACATTTAGTATCACATAAACAACAACAACTACAACAAAAATTGGTTTTGGTATTGGTTTCACCATTTGGCCTCCAGATCGTGTCTGTGTTGTATCCTGTGACCATCTGCCTCGCATGGGCTGCCCTGACAAATAAAAAGTGATGACTTATGAATGCCCAGAGGGCCTGACACGTGCTCACTAAACTCTGACTCCAAGCCACCTAAACAAACAGTCTGACAGCCAAATTCAATATCAAATGTGTCTTAACGGCATTCAGTTATTCACTTTAGCGTCATTTACAGTAAGTCACATTTTTCCGGCCCACTGAACGGAAAAGAAGAATTGTTCGTTTCCACCCAGTCTTAAAACCGCAAACAGGTTGATGTTTAATCACATGAGTCACACTAGACCTGCAAATTATGGGGATATATTAAAGGGATATTCTGGGTTATGAGAGCATGTTGAAAGCTACACATTTCTTGCTGTCAGTCTGCTATGAGACGTAAATGATATATGTGGGCGTGCGTTTTGTGTTGAGTATTTGGCTGTAGGCTCCTTTCAATGACAACGCAATGAAAAAATAACAACCCTGTTGAAAAAAACAGCATATGCTGGTTAGGTATGTTTTGACGCTGGGATGCTGGTTTAAGCTGGTCCTTTGCTGGTTTATGCTGGTCCTTTGCTGGTTTTAGCTGGTCCTTTTGCTGGTTTATGCTGGTCATGTGCTGGCAAAGGACCAGCACAAACCAGCAAAAGGACCAGCTTAAACCAGCATAAACCAGTAAAGGACCAGCAAAGGGCCAGCACAAGCCAGCATCCCAGCGTCAAAACATACCTAACCTGCTGGTTTTTCCAACAGGGAACAAAACACATCATTGCTTTGGATTTCATATACAGTATATGTAATTGGTAAACTAGATTTTTACATTTGATGAAGAAAATGTGACTGGCTGCTGTTGTGTTGCTATGTTTTAGCATGTAGCTATGTGGTTGCTAGCGCTAACTGGCTTCTTAGCATAGGGTGACCATACGTGCCATTTTCCCAGGACGCGTCCTGGCCAGGATTTCTATATTGCCTATAATATCTAGGTTTTGGCTTTGTTTGCGTGCGCAGACCGATCGGTATATGACATCAAAATACCTAGAGAGCATTTTGAAAGCATAAGGAACCGTCTGTATGGTATTTTGACATCATACACCGATCGGTCTGCACACGCAAACAAAGCCAAAACCTAGATATTTTAGGCAATATAGAAATCCTGGCCAGGACGCGTCCTGGGAAAATGGCACATATGGTCACCCTATCTTAGCACACAAAGTCAAAACACCCTTAAGTCTGTGATATCGCGCTCTGTAGATATGACTTTAATGTCTTTTTTAACCTATACACAGAAGTCTGGGACCAATTTGAGGGTTCGCTCACGCTCATGGGATGAGTTACACACCGAATTTCATGATGAGCAACACTAACAGTCATGCTTGCCAGAGCAAGCACCGCTAAGTACCAAAACTGTGGAAAAACATTAGGAAATCCTAGCTTTGTTGGGCTGCAATGACAGTCTCACATGGCTCAACAAACAGGAGCTCGCATGGCGTGACAAGCTCGCAACTAACAAATTGTGCTCCCATGGCGATCGCTTTAAACAAACCCAACTTTCAACAGGTGAAACACAAGTGAGAATGGACATAGAAAGAGCGACTGTTTGTTTGTGGATTTGTGAGGATGTGGGTGAACCGCTGGAAAACACTGCTGGTGCAAAACTATCTGCTGCTCTAATGTACATCAACTGGTTTTATAGACTTAATATGGCTCTCATCTCTGATTAAAAGAAAAACAACGTCTCCTAAAGAACACAGAGACAGATTGTTGTTCTGACTGGAATGAGAACAACTATCCCTCTATGGACTAACACTGTAAATACAATTCCGTAAAATTTACGGTAAAAAAACGGCAGCTGTGGTTCTCTGAATTTTACCGTAAAAAATATGGTAGCAACGTTTTAGGTTTTACGATTTTAACATAAACTTACAGTTAAATACCGTAATTTCATTAACTGATATCTGGTTCATATACCCCCTATTGACCTACTGAAATCTGTTTTGTACTTTTGTAATGCACTGATAACCACCAAAAACTGGTGTTGATGAGAAAGTCACATGATGAACCTAAGCTCATCACAAGCAGCTTTTACATAATAACATGTATAGAAGATGCACAGTGTCATTAACACAAACACTAAACACCATCATGGTAACACTTATGAAACTGAAATAATGCAATAAACATTAATTTAAGAACCCTAATGTACACAACTGATAAGAAAAAACTAAGAAGAAACAGTTATTTCAACAAAAAAAACATCAAATTTGAAATGTACCGCAGGGAATTCTGGGAATATCAATTTACAGTTATTCACTGTATTATACCATCTTTTTCACTTCCAAACAGTATACTACCGTGATTAATGTCCATACATGTCCTGTCCCATACGTTTTTCACTCGTATATAGTAAGGGGAATTTTACGTTAACATTTTAACAGGTTTTTTAACTGTACATTTTTACAGTCTTCTTACCCGTTAAATTCACCGGGGAAGGGGCTGTCATTTTTTTTACAGTTACTATGAACGATTTAAAAAAGCTCAACTGGTTTGTTTTTGAAGCGAACATCTCTCTTCCAGATCATTTTTTGAAGTTTTTTATGATGACCTTAGAAAGGTATGGTAGCAGATTTCTGTCCACAATTGCACACAGGAATCTTTGACCTGCTACAATTTAATGTTTCATTTTTTCGGCCTGCCTTTTCTCTTTTTGTCATTTAAAAAGGAATGGACTAGCAGAGGATTAAAGTCAAAAATTTTAAAAACAGTTTTAAAAAGAGGTTAAAATAGAGGTTAGCATTGCAGAATATACTGCATACCAGCTTATGACAAGACTCAATTAATCATGAAGGTGGAGATGATACTGCTTCTAAATGGAGTAAATGATTATAGACAATACGTCTTAGGTATGTTTGAACTCAGCACTGACATAGAAGAGAGGAGAAGCACAGAAGGAAAGGACGCCTAACACCTACCAATGTCAAATAAACATCCTGTAATCTTCTATCCCGAGGTGGTCATACATATATTTCACATTTTCCACAAATGTTTCTGACTGTTTCTTAAACTTCAGGCACTATGTTGGTTCATTTTTATTCACACAAACAGATTTCAACTTACATTAAGTTAGATGAAGGTCACATTAAAAACCTTTTGAAAATGTTTTTCGTTGTTGTTGTTTTGAATATTTTTTTTAATTACCTTTGACCCAGACAGCTATGAAAATCCATCATTGAAATATCAATTACATTTCTAATTTAAAAGTATGATAATCTAAACAAATAGTCAAATACACACACAAAAAAACTTCCTATTTCACTATTTACATATTTATATATAATGACTGCTCCTCAATTGTTTTCATCACAACTTTAATACATATTTTTATAAAACATAAAAGCTACAATTTTGACACACTACGCCAAAAAGTATGAACATATTTAAAAAATAAAATAAAATTTATTGTATTCAAACAATATTACTGGTCATATATTATATTATAATATTTTAGGAAAAAAATTATTTTGTAATAAAAACAAAAGATCTGTTGTCAAACTATGCAAGGCAAGGCAAGGCAAGTTTATTAGTATAGCACATTTCATACACAATGGTAATTCAAAGTGCTTCACATAAAAGAAAAGAATAATAAAATAAAACAAGGAATTTAAAAACTTGAAAATGATTTAAAAAATTGATTTAAGAGGTTTAAAATGAATTTAAGAAAACGATTGTACATAAAATATAGTGCAATCAGTTCAGACATCGCACAGTGCTCATTCAGTAAATGCACAGCTAAACAGATGAGTTTTGAGTCTGCGTTTAAATGTGACTAATGTTTTAGCACATCTGATCTCTTCTGGAAGCTGGTTCCAGCTGCGGGTGGCATAATAACTAGAAGCACATTCCCCTTGTTTTGTGTGAGTCCTTGGTATTTCTAACTGACTCGATCTTAATGATCTGAGTGGTCTGTTAGGTTTATTTTCAGTGAGCATATCTGCAATGTATTTGGGTCCTAGGGCATTGAGTGATTTATAAACGAGTAAAAGTACTTTAAAATCAATCATAAATATAACTGGAAGCCAGTGTAAGGACCTGAGGACTGGTGTGATATGCTCAGATTTTCTGGTTCTAGTCAGAATCCTGGCAGCAGCGTTCTGGATGAGCTGCAGCTGTCTAATGGTCTTCTTGGGAAGGCCGGTGAGGAGACCATACAATAGTCCACCCTGCTGGTGATAAAAGCACAGACAAGTTTCTCTAAGTCTTGACTGGAAAAAACATCTAATTCTTGCAATGTTTTTAAGATGATAGTATGCTGATTTAGTTACTGCTTTGACATGACTACTGAAACTAAGGTCTGTCTCCAGAATCACACCAAGATTCCTGACTTGATGTTTAGTTGTTAGACCCCTAGAGTCAAAAGGTATGCATTCACCTTGAGAACTTCATCTTTGTTTCCAAATGCAATGACTTCAGTTATCTCCTTGTTTAACTGAAGACAGTTCTGGCACATCCAACTGTTAATTTCATCAATGCATTGGCAGAGGGAGTCAATGGGGCTGTAGTCATTTGGAGACAAGGCTAGGTATACAAAAAAATGAACATATTAATATTAACAGTTTTTATATAAAATTATCTGTTTTTACATTGTTTTTTTACACACACACACACACACACGCGCACACACACACACATTTATTTACACCAAAAGCTACTAAACACAATACATAATTTGAGATGTGGTTGAAATATCAAATTAAATAAGATATGAAAAATTAATGGGACAATAAGGTCCCAAAGCTGAAGAAACACTCAATTAGAAAGTAGTTTTGGACAAAAAAAAGAAGAAAAAAAAGACATGCTATCCCACAGCAAAATCCCTGCCTATACACACACAATGGCATCCTGAAAGGCCGAACCAGTTTTTACACAATGGCCGGGCTCTTGGTTCTCTATCTGGTCTCAGGCCGAGTCAAACGAGCTCTTATTAGCAGTCATTGTACTAGTTGAGCTGTCCTCATAAGTGGTTGTGGGCCGTTTGATCCCATCCTCGATTTCAAAGAGACAGGAACCCAATACGCACCGATGAGATGGATAGAGCGAGAGGTAGCTCGGTTCATATCTTCAGAAGCTCTCTTACCCAGGTGGGCCAATCAGGAGGAGGGGGTGTTCGGTGGGGCGACCTGACCCTCCCAACACCCCCTCAGTATAGCCTCTCTGGTCTGCTTGAGCTCAACATGTAATACCTGTATCTGATTTCACGGATCTGTGAAAGAGATAGATGATGTTTGAAAAAGGGAAAACCCTTTTTTTCCCAAGCGATCTTTCTTTTTTTCTATGGCTATTCATTTTGGCTGTCACATTATAGGCTGTTTTGCTTTCATCTTTTGCTTAATTAATTGCCTGGTTAATATCTTTAGAGGCTTGAAAAAAAAAAAGAAACAATCGAAACAATGAAAACAGCAAATGAGGCAACAAACACGTTTCATTGTGCAACGGCTGTTTGTACGACACGCATGGACGCCACACAACATAAACGTTTAAACTAAACAATTATCGCTATAAAATCTCAGGCAGCTGCTCTTACGAGAAAGCTTTTTTTTTTCTTTTTTTTTTTAGGGTGAGGTTTGAAAAGTTTTCAGGTCAGAAACACTTCATTTGAATTTCTGGTTCAAACATCTATTTACAGTTTGTTTATCACTATATGATAAGGGTTACAGGAATTTGGCTATGGAAAATTTACAGCTTAGCAACACAATTGTGGTAATTATAATGCATTAGCAACCATGCACAATAATTTAATGTTTTTATGAAGTGCCACTTGCCAAATATAGTTATCCAGTTTTATTGCTCAGTGGTTGCTCGTTCACAGCTTTTGAGTTATGTAGGGTGACCATACATCCTCTTTGCCCAGGACATGTCCTGGCCGGGATTTCTAAATTGCCTGAAATTTCTGTGTTTTGGCTTTGTTTTCCTATTTATGTGCTCTACAGTCCTGAGACGTTAAATGCATGTGTATTTGTATTGCTTTGACATCTGTAACTCCCACCTTCTCGCACAACATGATTGGTTGATTATGTACAATGCCTGAACACTATTGGTCTAACTACTCAGTCGTTACCATCAGCAATGTATGAAAACAATAGAGTGGATTAGTCTAGGCTGACTTTTTCAGCAGCACTCATTCTGGAAATATTTTTCACATTCATTTTTTTTAAAGCCTTTGTTAAAGTGTTATAATCCGTGAACCAAACCAACCAGCCATGAGGTGAATCACAATATTACAAATTTGATTTTAACAAAGTATATGAAAATCTTACAAAATACAAAGGTACAAGACTAATATAAATACAAGAAAAATATAATACAAATAACTACAATCCCATGAACCATTGCAAATTACATTATTCAAAAAAAAAAAAAGCCCTCAAAAGTATCACAAATTTCTGTCAACATTACATGTTTATTAAATATTTACTTTTATTTAAAATTGTATGAAAGTTAAAAAAAAATTAAACCAACATGAACTATTATAGCCTACTTCTTTGCCACTGACCCAGAACTGTACAATAGTAGCAAGAGCTCATTTTAATTTCCCTTAATAAGACATATCATAAGATTAGTTGGCCTCAAAGCTCATGATTTTCCAGGCTGACAGATGGCTAATCAGGCTTTTTCCATTTCAATTGCACTATTCGACTCTGTTCTGAGCGGCCACTGAAAATCTCTGTCTGGGCATTGACATACTTGTAACATGAGAAGATGAGTCAGAGCTGCTGTCATGTTCCTCCAATCATAAATTACACGAGGAAACCTTTAAAACACCAAAAGCGACCATCCAGTGACCTCCTCACAAAGATCCAAAGCATTAAGATAATCCCATTCTGAGGACTAGTAATCTATTTTTCTTCAAAACTCTTAGGAGGAGATAAGGAACTTCTGCAATTCGTGATTATTGTAAAAGCCAAATAAGCAACATCTGCTTTTCAGCAAGCCATTTATAATTGCTCTATGGCCAAACATCCTCAGTTCTTGAGCTGTGTGTCTGCCTTTTAAAATATGACTGAGTGCCTTAGCAATCACTGGGATGGTTGTAGACCTTTACAGGGTAAAGAGACCATGGAATCGATAAGCTGTTGATGAAGGTATGTGTCGACAGGGCATGGGGACTTAGCAGTTGGCGCCAGCTTTAATTCCATGTGAGAGGAAAGAGTGGCGTCCCAGAAAATCAAAGCCCTGTAAAATGAAAGGTTTGCACCTTCTTTTCAGAGATAAATCTACAACTGTCAAAACTGTAATTCTTTCAAGACGCTGGGATGAAATCAAGCTACTCATTGTTGAAAGGCCAGTGATGGATGAGTGCAGGCTAGCTTTTAAAACAACCAAATCTAGACTGCCACATACTTAAAAGATAACATTTTGATTCATTGGTTTAATAGAAGTGCTTCTCAACTGGCTCCAAGATTTTACATTGGACTTCAAGTGGCAGCCAAACAAAGTCAATATTTGTTCATTGTACAAAATATATTCCTCATTAAAAATATCTAATTTGGTTTATTGTTGGCTTCTAAATGTCTCTTTAAAGGCATTGCCTTTCCAAGTCTTTCATACGTTCAGCAGCCAATTGCTGTCAACAGAACCCATGGTTGTGCACTTGTCAAGTGAATTTCTGTTTGTCTGGCTCAGAGTTTTCAACATTTTGATACCAAGGACTCCAAAATATGATGATTCATTTGCAAAGAATTATAATATAATGACAAAGAATGCTAAATATAATGGCAGCAATACAATTTCATTTCATAAAAACAATATTAACAAAATAAAGCCCATAAAACCGCTTGTGGGAAAGTTATTCAATTTGACATACAGACAAAAGACAAACTTACAATTAACCACAGCAAATTTGGAGTCTCTAACCAAAGCTGTGGTTAATCTTGAGTCTGTCTTATTTATGCATGTATGTATTTGTTTGTTTGTTTGTTTGTTTGTTTGTTAATTTAATTGAATTTCCTATGACATAATTTTCCATGAAGAAAATGTTTCTGCCATTGTGATTTTTTCCAAAAAAACTACTTTTTTGAATTCATTGTACGTTAGGCTATACCTTTGCAAATGCTTTGGTACATTAACAAAACTTGGTACAAGTCATCAAATGCATGACCATGAGGATACCTGCACAGTTTCGGCACAGCAACATCTACTTGTCAAGAGATATAAAAACTATTTTTGCTTGTAACTTCTGAACAGTTTGGCCAACAATCATGAGACTGGTCAGAGTAGCATTTTGGGCATCAGCCATTTTGAGTTATGTTATATATTATATTTTATTAACGATTTGGTGTATAGTTAAGTTACGAAATTTGACGTGTCTTTAGCAACATGCCTTGGAGAAACCTATGAAGTTTTGGCCAATATATAACAAAGCTATAACAATATATGCAAATATGCATGAATCTGACATCTTTCTTTTATTTGGGGTCTTACAGAATCCAACAGTATAAATTTCCACCATTTTGGTTTACGTGGAAAAACCTACTTTTTCAAAACTACAGGGTTTTTTGTTTGTTTGTTTGTTTTTTGTCCAAGGCCATTTGTCCAAAACGTTTTCATGTAACAATTTTTGTTTAACTCATTGTCAAAGTTGACAATAGTAGTCTGATTACTAGTTTGAATGAACAATATGAATTATTAGAATAGTCATTTGAATTAAGTTGATATTTTATGTATCCACTAAAATATTAGATGTATAAACCTTCAAAAACAAATGTAGATATTATTACTGTTAAAAATAGGCCTGTCAATAGAATGATAGAATAAAAGATTAAAATGATCATCTCCTTCCCATCTTTAGAAAATTAAATAAAGCAGTAACAATTTCAATTAAATAAATGTGTTAAATCACAATTTTATTTATATATTCATTAATAAAAATATTTCAAAATTTTTTATTTTTTTTTTGGCGGGGGCTACTTCTACCAAGTGACAGATGAAATTGCACCAAAACACCATAGACTTTAATCGGATGCGCAATATTTTCTGTCAATAGCAATATAGATATGGGAAGCGTTTTCTCCTTCCTTTTAAATGTTGATAACCCCATTTATCAAATTACATTTCATTAGAATTTAGCACTTTTTTTCCCCCCTGTGACTATATTAAACGGACTTGAGACACATGTTTAGGTTGTGACCCATCAATTGGGAAGCACTGTTTTATAAGAGCCGGCTGAGAAACAAAACCAGCTTTCAATTCATTTTTCCATGGCTTCAGTTCAGCCGTGAAGATCCCAACATGATGCCATTTCTGTCTTCCCAAAAGCCATCCGTTCGTGGCATCTGCTGAAGCATAATTCCTTACAAGACATATAAATTATGCTTGACTTCATGGAGAAGCAGTGGTCTTCAAAGAGAGAGGCTGGTAAATTACAGTAATGGGCTGGACTAGCAGCATCTCTTTATAGTCCATTATATCTTTCTTGTTAGTGTGCTTTGGCAAATCTTCTCTAACAAATGACAGATCATTTTGAGCATGACCATACTTCTATAAACATGCTAGACTAACTTTCAGTAAATTATGACACTGATGAGATACAACTATAGTTTCCCTAGACTGGTTTTATAGCAATTTAAACTAGAGGCACAGGATGTGCCCTTTTAATGAAGTTCTTGTAAACAGTTTACCCTTTTAGTGGTAAGTGGCGGGCCGATAGAAAATGTGTTGACATGTTTCGCTAGTAACAGCTAGTAATTTGTCATTGCAAAGAGTTTATTTATAATGCAACAGTTCCACAGCATTTATTATTCGTGGTATGTATTTGCTATCTTTGGGCCAGAAAACAAACAGGTTTGAATGGCTCATACACAAACTCTTATCTGTTTTCATATTGCATATCAACAAAAACTTTATTATTAGCATGTATTTTAAAAGATATTTTATAACCTGGGTGATCTTCCCAAGGTATTGCGATCTTACAGCAAACATCCAAACCAGCTTTTTGTTCTTTTTTTGGAAGAATAATCAAAGGCTATTTTTCCTCAAACATGCTGAATCTAACTAGACACATGTTGGCAATTTAGCTGTGTTTATGACTGTGCCACAGACACATTTAAGCCCTTAACCTTTAAGTTTGATATGCAACAGCTGATAATGATTTTGAGTTTTACCTTTATCATGAGAAAATTGATGTAATCATCTCTACCTACTAATTACACAACTAATCCAAGGCGACCACTAGTGTGTCTGTCTTTCACCTTTATTCGCTTCTGAAATATCTTTTAATGTAGACTTTGAAAACACTTGCATTTGTAACTATGCAAAGACAAGTGAGCTGAGTTTTATTAAGTTTGCCAGATATTCAATGCTTCATTGCTTGATCGGGAAAAAAGCCCATGTTTACTTTACAGAAGTTCAAGGCCTTGGGTTTGGCACTGTGCTGAGGTTTCCCACAGCTGTATATTATTATTGTCAAATAGTGGTTCACATGAGAAAACTCCTCTAAATCATCCTCAGCTGACACTATCAAGAATTTGCCATGAGACAAGACTGTATTTAGTTTGAAACTATATTCAGAATATAACTGAATCTTCATTTTTAGGTTCCTTTAAAGGGGTCATATGATGCGATTTCAAACGCGAGTTTTGGGCAGTGTAGAGTAGCGCTTGTTGTTTGTCATTTCTCCGATCACAAATGCAGACATGGTTTTAGGTTTACACGGCGCAATGCAACGCAATGCGTAAAAAGACAGTATAGGTCATTATAATCCATAATTATGTCCCCACTGGATGCAACAAAAGCCTCGTTTATAATGGGTTTTCATGTTTTTGTCTCGTCGCTCCGGCCGGACAGGGCATCACAGTATGTGAGGGGCGTAACATTTCCGTCACACGCTTGAGGTATTCGGCCAATCACAATGCACTGGATAGCTGGCCAATCAGAGCACACCTCGCTTTTCATGAGCTTTGTAAAAATCGACACGTTTCAGAAAGGCGGGGCATAGAGGAGAAGCAATAATGTACAGTATGTAGAAAATAATGTGTTTTTTGAACCTTAATCCACATAAACACATTTCATCACACCAAATACACACGATAACGTTCTTTTTAGCAACGTCATATGACCCCTTTAACCGAAAAGGTACGGTTAATTTTCTGTCAAGATAATATCTGTGTTTCTACGTTTTTTTCTTACAGTGATTGGCTGCATGTCCAGTTGTGTTTAGAGTTAGTAAAGTATCCACTTACACCATGTCTGCCTTATTTGATTGGAAAAAATTATGTCATTGCTACCAAACCTACCTCATTATGGGAGGATCAACTCACTGTGTTGATGAAAAGATGGCTTGATTAAACAAAAACCTAGAAAAAAGGTTATTTTTGGAGAAGTTTTATTCAATGCGAACTCATTGACATTTGTTAAGTGTTAACTTTGTAAATGTTTCACAGCTCTTTTTCCATTTTAAGGAATGGAAAAAAATACTAGCAATCTGACAACAGTATTTCGTTTTGTGTAACAGATTATTTAAGATTTACTGAACAACTTGAAGTGTCTTGAAATTTAGAATGAGCTTTTGCTAATTTTAAAAACTTTAAATTAAAAACCTTAAATAAATGAAAGAAATGTATAAACAAACAACAGAAATACTTTACACCAGAAACAGCTGCTTTGACATCCTGCATAATTGCTATGCAAGATCATTATCATTCCGAAAATAAGCTTACTACGAAAATTCATAATGCAAATGTCAATACTCTAAACTGAATTGCACTTATTATTGGCTGTATGATCAGAGTTGAAACACGTAAAAAAAAAAAACAGTTTGCAATTGTCGCATTACCTCATCACATTCCATCCATCCAGTTATCAGCTTGGAAATAAAGCTGATTAGTTCACACTTTTATTTACTATGTGGCTCTCTGGAATACTTGATTCTGATTGGTCAGTTGCAATATTCCAAGGTGCGTTATAGAGTGCATTAGTCCCCGCCCTCTTTTTCAAGCAGCACTGGTTCCGGAAGTACCACCAGTTCGATTGTGTTGAAAATACTTCAGAGAACTTCAGTATTAATAGTAATGTAATATAATATTGTGTGTTCATCTTCTTGCCAGGATGATCGTTTTGTACACTGTAATGGATTATAGCAGGTACGCTAATCTCAAATCAATATCTCTTGTCCCCATAATTACGGAAAAGCCGTGTAATAAGTATCCATTAAATGTTCATCTAGTTTGAACTTGTTCATTCGTCTTGGCTAAAATCTGCTTGCTAGCAATTGTTTTCTTCGTGGAAGCTTTGCGTTTATTGAGCTAATAAAAAATTTCAACTCAAATCAATATTTTGTGTCCAAATATTTACTTAGCCATGTAATAAACGGAATAACGTACATCCAGCTGGTTGTTAATGCAAAAGAAATCCCTTTAGGGTGATGAGGTGGTGAAACGGTCCCCTCCGTTTCGCATCGAAGTCACCCTGTGATAACAACCGGCCTTGATGTATATTATCCCTCACTTACTTTTCGTGTAAAATATTAACATTTTGCAGTTTGATCAAATAATGTGTCCAAAAAAATGCAGCTGATATTACTTTTTTCATTCGTTGCATGAAAAATGGAGGCTAAAGTTGAACTCATTGCATTGCATTGTGAGATGTTGTACTCAGCAGCCTGGTTGAATACCACACATTTTTATAAATGTATTAGGTAATCTGGATATTCTATACATAAAACATAATATTTGCTTACTAACAGTATAAACACTATATGCTGCAGAAATATAAAGCAAATAAAATAGAGAAGAATTGCAGAATGCTACTCCTCTGTTTACTTATATTTTCAGAGCAAACCAGAGCTGTGAAAACAAAGCAGCCATCGTGTAGACAGTCTGTAATTGCTTGCAATGTCTGTAATGTTGGGGGGAAATGAGGGGATTTACCATAGAAGTAAATGGAAACTTGATTGCCCTGTCAGGATTTGTTGTTGGACCACCACGAATGGCCTATCAGTTGCAGCTATTATGTTATGCAGCAATGAAGACACATGTTGTAATATTGCATCATACTATATGGGGAGAGATTTACTCTCAATAAAAATCTATTGGCATTATTATTAGTGGTGCTTGCCTATACAACACGTTCTCACTCCCAACGCGTCACATATTGATGCTTGGTCAGGACCCTTTGGCGTCACTTTTTAAAGCACAAGGTACCCATTTGCCCTTATGCAGACACGAAAGGCATATTGGGAATTTTATCGTCATGATTAATTTATATATTGGGTAATAATTTTGCCATTATTGCATATGTGTTGGGGTGTGGTTATTCAATGTAAACAGTCACAACAATTTTATTTACATTACACTAGTATGTAAACCAACCCCTACCCCTAAAGCTAACCATCTGTCAATATAAAACACAGGATTTAACAGGTTTTAACTACAGTCACAATTTATTAAAAAAGTATTAATATTCCAAGTCTTCCGAGGCAAAACGATTGATTTGTGAGAGGAATAGACGTGATCACCATCTCCATCCGACATAAAGCTCAGATCCTGCTGTGTGCAGTCTGTGCACAAATTCAAAAATTGCCGCCAGAAGAAGCGTTACGTCAGCTTTGGTTGTGTAATGCCATTGGCTCTTGTATGTCTCGTGACCGATATCGTCATGCTAATTGTTCGGGTGTATCTTTTTGAATGAGATGTGATGTGAGCGGCGCGCTTTAAGGGAGTGGAATCATTTTCAGCAATTAAAACCTTATGATTCACACTGTTCTTCGCATAAAGATATCGTATGGCTTCAGAAGACTTGGAATGCAACATGACTTGTTTGTAAAACTTTTGTACTACTTTTTATGGTCAGTTTTTGCAATAAATACTTGTGACTATACTTTTATTTGCCTGTTATGTGTTTTATATTGTTCAGAAGTGGGTAGGTTTAGGGCAGGAGTGGGGTTAGGTGCTCCAAAATATCTATGAAAGTATAAATTTATATCCATTTTTAAAAATGCATGCAAACCATTAAATGCGTCTTGATCTGACGCATAAGACAAACAACTGAAAGCAATGGAGTACCCTGCACGTCAAAAAGTGATGCTAAAGGGGTACCCCGAGCGTCAAAAAGCGACGCCTAGGGGTCATGACCAAGCATCAATATGTGACTGGAATGTGGAATATGTTGGCCTATAAGGCAAAGCATCATTAATTTTCTCTTGAATACTTACTGGTGCTTCTTCTTATTCTTCTTCCACACAAAACTTTGGCGCACTACTCGTCCCGCACCGTTTGTCAAAGAATGAATGAGGTGTGAATGAGGTGTCAAATCGACCGGCTCAATAAGGAGAGGTGTGCTATATCTATTCTAAGCAATCAGGCCTATGATGTTCACACAGCGGACAAAAAAGCGGTCCAAAAAATACCATATACTTAGAATCAGAGCCGATCCTCCCTATACACAAAGTACGCAAGCTGTGTAGGGCCCAAACGGAGTGAATACAGACAAAGGTGTTTCATTCATTCATAACCACCCCCCGCCCCACCGGACACAGTTTTGCATAGGGCCACCAGAAGTCTACGATCGGCACTGCTTACAATGGTGGAATGTGCATCTCAACTCTCACTTTCTCTTTCTTTTTCTTTCTCTCTATCTCACACACACACACACACACACACACACACCACAGGGCCTTAGGAACCCTTTTTCTGTCTCTCTCTTTAACTCTCTGTCGCACTCATTTGACTTGTCTTTTCAAGTAACCAATAAGTAATGACCTATAATCTTCATAGCCAAACCCTAGCAACCACTTACAGCACCCTAGCAAACACCCCATAGATTTCCATTGAAAAAAGATTAAAGGCAAATCACTGGATCAGAACACACATAAACACTGATAATTTTGGCTCATTTTACTCAGGCAACCAATCAGTCTCTTCATCTTGAAGCTATCAAGCCACACCCTAGCAACAATTTAGAGTACCTTAGCAACAAGTTCCATAGACATCTATTCAGAGAGATCAAAAGGGATGTCTTTGGATAGAAGTGTCATAGAATCATAAGGGTGGGCTCATATGACTCAGAGCAACAAACAGACAGTCACAAATCATCACCATTTCATATCCACGCCCTAGCAACCACTGTCGAGCACCCTAGCAACCCAAAGCGGTATATCTTCAAATCTGAATGTCATAGAGGCATGGGGTTGGTTTATACCATTCACACTGGCAAGCAGCCTTTGGAGAATAATCATTGGCAGCTGCCAAACCATTCTCTAGCAAACAATCTGCAAGTTCTATATCTCTACATCAGAACATCGAAGAGACATTGGGGTTGACTCTTTTGACTCATGCTAGCAAACAGGTCTTTGAATATGCTAGACATGCTAAGCTGTGAATAGCTGCATGCTAATAGCAATTAGCAAGTGTTAAATGTAAAAAAAAAAAAAAAAAAAAACATACTAGCAACCGATAATCATGTTATCACCATGTCAACAACATGTTAATTGTGTTAGCATAATGCTCTTGCATCTTGTTAACATAATGGGAAATCACATCAGTCTTGTTAGTATTTTCTTAGGAAACTGCTGATTGTGTTAGCATCTTCATAAAACCACATCCATTTGCCTCTCAGAATATTGTAGAAACATGGTGGTGAGCTTTCTGGACTCGATACAGTGTAGTTGTGCACGGCAAGTATCACTCACATTTTTCTCAGAAAATGTACATATACAGTTATGAATCACTCAACTACACTAAACCTCCTGGACTGCAACCAGTCTGGCTTCAGAAGTGGACATTGTAACCCACATTAATCTAGGTCACTAATATTTAATTGAAATTTTATCTAATTATTATTGCTATAATATTTAGAAAGGAAAGATAAATATGCAGAAAGATCACTCTACAAGTAAAAAGGAAAAAAAAGTTCCTGAATGATTCTTAATTGGGGAGGTGAAAGGTTAGCTCCACCCCTTTTGGGTGGTAGCATATGAGCAGACAGAACGAGAGCGAACTTGAAAGAGAGAAGACTCAGTAGCGCGAATTCAATAAATAGTTTAATAATCCAGCAATAGATGACAAATTAAGACCCAGATTAGTGAGATATTAACTCTTAAAAGCTCACGCTTTGAGAAAGACACGACAAGAAACAGCACTGAAAGAGACGAGAAGCTGATAAAATAGAGCCTAATCGGTATTTCTTCGGAGGAATACTTTATTTATATATTTTGATACATTTCTCCTTGGTGAGTACAAATTTCATTATAAGAAATGTATTTAATGGAACTAAATGTGAATATTGTTATCGGCTATTGTAAAGTTATCCAGGAGTGTGAGTTAGTAATGTTGAAAATGCTTAATTTTTGTTTCAATACAATCTGTTAGTTTATATAATTGTTCAAGTTGTTGAAGGGTGTTTTATTTGTGAAGATGTGATAATTTCTCAAAGTGAAGTGTGTTTCATGTGGTGCTAGCTTTGCTAACACTGTGCATAGACTCTAGTGTTGTAATTGAGCACATGGCGATTAGCCTGTATGTGTTGCGTATATGCAAATAATTGAAGCAGATGCTTTAGTCATTTGAAATGGTTTATTCGAAAAAAAAAAAAACACAAGTTACTGATGATTGTTTTTTTTGCTTTGTTTCTGCAAGGCCGGGTTTTTTTTTCCTTTTATATATATATTTTTTCTTTGTTGAGAATTGTGATCCTGAATCCTGTCCTTGCTGAATATTCTTATTCCGGTTTGGACTGGCGAGCCATCCCATCATTTCGTGCCTGGAAATGGAGAAAAAGAGTGAAATTTGTCGATCTGGTAGGACCAAACTATATTTGTTTAGAGTTTTGCTGCCTGGATTTTCCTTGGATCAAACTATTTTTTTTCCCTTTCTTCGTGGACTGAATTTTCCCACTTTTGATGAACATTGCTAGATATATATTATTTTTTTTCTTAACTGGACATTGAGACTTTGAATTCAAAACTGAAATGTGAAATTGAGAATTTGATCTTGAATCTAAAAAAAAAGATCTCATTTTGAAACTGAGACACTGATTTTGAGTATTTGAAATTTAATTCCAGAAACTTATTTGTAATTTGGAAACTGCATCTGAACTTTGTTTATTTTCCTTTCTTCAAATTGAAATCCTTTTGTTACTTTAGGGTTTTACTATTCAATTTATTTGTTGTTGTAATTGTGTTTTGGTTATTTTTGATCTGATTGCAATTTCAAAAAGGGCAGTAATCCAAGTGAAAGGATAATCAGTCAAAACAATATACTATTTTTACAGCAACTGACTATTCTTTGAACTGTGTTATTAATTGACTGACCTTTGAAATAGGTAATACTCTTACACCTTTTGCTTACCTTTTGCTCTAGTGAGTCGACTCTTGTCTTCTGATTTCTGGTCCAAGCAATCCCACGTAGTTACCGCTGTACGAAAGTTGTGGTCACATAGTAACTTAGTAATTGTGAACCAAGCGCTACTCCGTGCGTGTTACATAAAACTTGGCGAGCCAGCCAGGAGCAAAAATACAGCATAGTGTATTAGTTATAAATCAATTTGATAACCGCAATAAGTGGTAAAGAGATTAAATCAAAAAGTAACACTTCATAGAAAATCAGTCATGGAAATAGTGAAACGTGAAAACGTTAATGTCCAGAAAGCAGTCATTGTGAGTGGCTTAACCCTCTCTGATCCAGATCAAGAATTAGAAACCTGCTTAATGAAATATGGATCCATCAAGCGCAACTTAGTTATTGATGATCCCAACTCTGAGCACCACCGCAGTGCCATTGTGGAATTCTCTCATGACTCTGCCATGCAAAATTTGGAGTCTTCACTGCCTATGTCCATCAGAAGCACGTTAGATGTTAATGTTGTTTTCCATGTGCGCAGCTTGGGGAGTGTGTACACGCCTGCAACAAGTAGCATTGTCACTGAAGGTTACTTGGAGAACCTGCAGGCCATCGCCCAAGACCGTGGAAAAACCCTGCAGGAAGTGCTTCAGAGTGAACTGCAAAAGATTTCTGCATTGATGTTTCCAGAAAATGAATCTTCAAGACCTGAGCCAGAAATGGAACAGCCTGTGTATGAGAGCGGTATGCATACGAGAGAACCTGAAAACCCTGCCAAGGAGAGCACACCGGCAAAGTCACTTTACCAACCTAGAAGCCCTGATGCCAGTGTTGCCGAGACCGTGTCCTTGAACATACCTACCAGTGCTTTGAATCCGCCAGGACTTCAACGAGTAGTGATGGAGCACGTGGTAAGAAGCAGTGATTCCATGTCTTCTTCACATGTTTCCTTTCGTCTCAAAGCCTTCTCAGGAAGAATTCCTCGCCCCAGCCATGAACCAGATTTTGACACCTGGCGTGCAACTGTGGACTTCCTATTGAACGATCAGTCCCTCTCTGATTTGCACAAGACTGGGAAAATCCTTGACAGTCTGCTACCTCCTGCCTCGGATGTTGTCAAGCACATCGGCCCGTATGCTTTGCCCTTAGAGTGTTTGAAACTGTTGGAGTCTGTTTATGGCTCAGTGGAGGATGGAGATGAATTGTTTGCAAAGTTCATTGGTGCCCTGCAAAATCAAGGAGAGAAACCATCCACCTACCTTCACCGTCTTCATGTAATGCTGAGCACTGCGATTAGAAGAGGTGGTGTTGCTGAAGCTGAAAGGAACCGTTGTCTCCTCAAGCAATTTTGCAGAGGTTGCTGGGACAACAGCTTAATCATCGATCTACAACTAGAAGGAAAGAGAGCCACACCCCCTTCTTTCGCTGAACTTGTGGTGCTCATCCGCACTGCGGAAGATAAACAATCTCTTAAAGAAGAAAGGATGAGGAAGCACCTTGGACTAAACCGACATGCTCCTGTTCCACTCAAGTTACGGACAGCAATTAACCAACAGTTTGTGTACTGCAGTGATGAACCTGATGAGTCAAATGAAGTAGAGCCATGTCAGTTAAGTGTAAAGCAGAAATCAGCCAAGTCTAAAAGCAAAATTGAAAAGTCTGAAGTTGAAAGCCTGAAGAGGGAAATTGCAAAACTTCAAACACAGATTACCATGATGAAAACCGAGCCTGTTCGCACAGAAAAGAGCAGCCCCAATGTGGGTGACATATCTGAGTTGAGACAACAGATAGCTGAGCTTCAAGCTCATCTCGTTCCGAGATTTCAAGGGGGATGTCAAGAGAAGTCTCCAGCTTTGAGCACTTTCCCTGCAAAATACCGACCCAATTTGACAGAAACTGAAATGAACAAGAGTTTTAAACCCACTGGGCAGTTGCACAACAGACCCCGTCCTGGTTATTGCTTCCATTGCGGAGACGATGGACATCTTGCTGTTAACTGTGAGAATGATCCGAACCCTCGCAAGGTTGAAGAGAAGCGCCGTGAGTTAAGAGAGCGACAGGCCAAATGGGACCTCCAGAATGCCACCAACTTGAGGTCTTTAAACTGAAATCCGTCTCTGTCACGGGGCGGACAGAGACTAGAAGAAGAGAAAAATGCCCTAAGAAGAGTGAATATCTGTCTCACCAGCATGCTCACGAGTCTCCATGTTGTGGATTACCTACCGGATTAGTAGGAACAAGGTGCACCGCTAGAATCCAAATTGAAGGGAGAGAAGTTAACTGCCTCCTAGACACTGGATCGCAGGTGACAACCATTCCTAAGTCCTACTATGACAAATACTTGTGCAAGCACCCCATGAAAACCTTAAAGCATCTTCTAGAGGTTGAGGGAGCCAATGGACAAGCCGTACCCTATTTGGGTTATGTCGAGCTTAACTTGCGGTTTCCCAAGCATTTCCTTGGGTTGGAAGCAGAAGTCCCAACCTTAGCTCTGGTAGTTCCTGACTTGACGAACATGCCACAGATCCTAATCGGTACCAATTCACTGGATGTGTTATACACCAACTGCACACAAGGGAACAGAACTATTCTCAAGTCACATTGTTATGGCTATCAAGCTGTGATAAATATACTGGAGAAGAGGAAACGGCAAGCTTCCAGTGGATCTGTGGGATCTGTAAAACTGAAGGGGAACCAACAAGAGGTTGTACCGGCAAGATGCACCGTAGTTCTGGATGGACTTGTTCAAGTGAAAGGGCCTTTCTTTGAGAAGTGGGTGTCAGTGGAGCCACCTAGAACGTCCTCTTTACCTGGTGGTCTTTTAGTGGCAAGCTGTCTGCACAATCTACCTTCAAGGCAACGCTTTGTGCAGTTACCAGTCGTATTGAGAAATGACACTCAAACTGACTTAGTGATTCCCCAGAAGACTGTGATAGCTGAAGTCCATGCAGTTCAGCGAGTGGAGAAAGAGTTTTCCAAAGTGGATGCTGAAAGTGAGAAGATGGGGACAACTCCGCCCAAGATTCCAACTGACTTTGGAGATTCTCCTCTGACACCAGAGTGGAAAGAGAATAACCTCACTGTTGAACTCCATGTCTGATGTATTTGCATTACATGATTTGGATTATGGTCACACTGACCCTGACCAAGTAAAACACAGGATAAAGCTCAGTAATGAAACGCCATTCAAGCACAGAGCTCGACCGATTCACCCACAAGATGTGGATGCTGTCAGGAAGCATCTTCAAGAACTCCTTGAAGCTGATGTTATTAGAGAGTCTGAATCTCCTTTCTCGTCTCCTATAGTTGTGGTGCGAAAGAAGAACAATTCTGTGAGATTGTGCATTGATTTCAGGAAGTTAAACTCCCAGACAATCAAAGATGCATATGCCCTTCCTAACTTGGAAGAAGCCTTTTCAGTCTTAACCGGATCGAGATGGTTTTCAGTCCTTGACCTCAAGTCGGGCTACTATCAAATTGAAATGGAAGAGTCTGATAAGCTAAAGACGGCTTTCGTATGCCCATTGGGTTTCTGGGAATTTAACAGGATGCCGCAAGGAATCTCAAATGCACCTAGCACGTTTCAACGATTGATGGAATGCTGTATGGGAGATCTCAATCGGAAGGAAGTGCTCGTGTTCATTGATGATTTAATAGTCTTCTCGAGAACTCTGGAAGAACATGAAGCTCGGATACTTCAAGTGCTCCAGAGGTTAAGGGAATTCGGACTGAAACTCTCACCTGAGAAGTGTAAGTTCTGCCAAACATCTGTCAGATACTTGGGCCACATTGTATCCCAGCACGGAGTTGAAACTGACCCAGAAAAGGTCGAAGCCCTTAAAACCTGGCCAAGGCCGAAGAATCTTAAGGAGCTCAGATCTTTCCTCGGATTCTCTGGTTACTATCGGAGGTTTGTACAAGATTATTCGAAAATTGTGAAGCCCCTTAATGATCTCACTGCTGGGTACCCTCCACTGCAGAGAAGTCGGAAAAAAAAGACGGATGAGAAAAAGCAGTACTTCAATCCGAAGGAACAGTTTGGAGAACGATGGACTCAAGATTGTCAAGGGGCATTTGATACTGTCATTGCAAAACTCACCTCTGCTCCAGTATTGGGATTTGCCAACCCCAAACTCCCGTATGTGTTGCACACAGATGCCAGCACCACCGGCCTTGGTGCAGCATTATACCAAGAGCAAGATGGACAGATGAGAGTCATTGCCTTCGCAAGTAGAGGACTTACCCGGAGCGAGTCAAAGTACCCCGCCCACAAGTTGGAATTTTTGGCCTTGAAATGGGCCGTGACGACCAAGTTCAATGATTACTTATATGGGGCTGAATTCACGGTGATAACTGACAGTAACCCATTGACCTACCTCTTGACTTCCGCAAAATTAGACTCCACCAGCTACAGATGGTTGTCAAGTTTATCAACGTTCACCTTCAAGATACAGTACCGAGCTGGTAGTAGAAACCAGGATGCGGATGGACTCTCTAGACGGCCGCAAGCAGAAATTCCAGATGACCTGGAGACACAGAAAGAGAGGGAAATAATTAGACAGTTCACTCACCAGCACCTGACAGAAGAACCATTAATGGTTGTTTCAGAAGAAGCCGTGAAAGCCATCTGTGAGCGTCATCAAATTGGTCAGTCCTGTGATGATCCTGATCTTTTACACCCCTCTGTGACCTTAGTGGAGTCCCTAACTGTTGATGTGGATGCTTTGCCTCAAGCATTTCAACAGAATGATGCTTACCAGATCACAAGAGATTCCCCAACTGTCTGAAGAAACCCTGCAGGAAAGACAGAGAACAGATCCAGAAGTTGGAATAGTCATCCAAAAACTGGAATCCAAAGAAAAGCCCTGTCTCAAGACCATTCCACCTGAATTAGTTCCATGGTTCAAAGAATGGAACCGTCTGGAGTTGAGAAGTGGCATACTGTTCAGAAGGAGACGAGAGCACGGGGACTTATCGTACCAACTAGCACTGCCGGCTGATCTTCGTGATATAGTCTTGAAAGAACTCCATGATGAAATGGGTCACATGGGGATCGAGCGAACTCTCGACCTTGTCCGATCAAGATTCTTCTGGCCTAAGATGTCCTCAGCAGTAGAAAAGAAGATCAAAACTTGCGAGCGTTGTGTTCGACGAAAGACTCTGCCAGAGAAAGCCGCTCCACTGGTGAACATCAGAACCAGCAGACCGCTGGAGCTAGTTTGTATGGATTTCCTGTCACTGGAGCCGGACCGAAGTAACACCAAGGACATACTGGTGATAACCGATCATTTCACCAAGTACGCCGTGGCGGTACCAACACGGAATCAGAAATCTCAGACAGTAGCCAGATGTTTATGGGATAATTTTCTGGTGCACTATGGATTCCCTGAAAAACTTCATAGCGATCAAGGTACGGACTTTGAGTCTCGCATGATCAAAGAACTGTGCAAAGTGGCTGGAATATCCAAGACTAGAACCACCCCGTACCATCCGAGAGGCAATCCGGTAGAACGCTTTAATCGGACACTTCTACAGATGCTAGGAACCTTGAACAACAAGGAAAAATCAAGATGGAAGGATTATGTCAAACCTTTAGTGCATGCATACAATTGCACGAAGAGTGATGTGACCGGATTCTCTCCATATGAACTAATGTTCGGGAGACAACCGCGACTACCAATTGACCTTGCATTTGGTTTACCTGTGGATGGACAATCTGAATCCCACTCCAAGTACGTCCAAGGTCTCAAGAATCGACTGGAAGAAAGCTACAAGGTTGCAACAAAAAACGCTGTAAAGGTAGCGGAACGAAACAAGAAGAGGTATGACAAACATGTTGTTACCTCCACTCTTGAAGTTGGTGATCGTGTACTTGTCAAAAATGTTCGTCTGAAAGGCAAACACAAGCTTGCGGATAAGTGGGAACCTGAAGTTTACGTGGTGACAAAGAAAGCAGGTGACTTACCGGTTTACACGGTTAAACCCGAAAGAAAAGATGGACCTCTGAGAACTCTGCACAGGGATCTGCTGCTGCCTTGTGGATTCCTGTCGACAAGTGCACCTGATGTGTTTGTTGAAAGAAAAGTGATGCGGAAACCCAGAACTAGAGCCCAGTGTGCTGAGGAACCTAAAGAGTCTGAAAGCTTGAGTGAACATTCAGAGTCAGACAATGATCTGGTGAATTATTATGACCCTGGAAAGTTCTGCGAGATTGAAAACAGAATTCTGTCTAACTCGGAACCTATCTCTTCTAACAAAAGTAGAAGAGCAGACCACTTACCTGTTGCTGAACCTGTGATGGAAAAGGATGAAGGACGCCCTATCTCGACAGAACCTGTTGATAAAGGAAACTTACATGACTTACCTGAGGAATCCTTTAATGCACAGGAGGCAGATCATCCTACTTTAGAGCAATCGGTAGAGAGCAGTCTATCAGATCTGCCGGAAGTTGAAGTTCTTGATGAAAGCTCAGTTGATGAATCTGAAAAGGAAATTGTTCAGATGACAGATCAAGAGAAACCAGATATTGATAGTGAATCATCTGAAAATTCAAGTAGGAAAGATGAAGGAAGTAACCATTCCACCCAAAGAGAAAGTAGCATTTTCAGAGAGTTTCCAGAGAACGAGAGTGAAGCAACTGAAACAAAGTCTCAGACCTTCGAGAAGACAATGTGTGAACCTCCAAAAAGACTTAATTATCCACAACTGGGCAATCCTCTCAGTTTAGTTATTCAGTCCCTGTTCTCCAGTCCGAGTACTGCAATTACTACCGCTTTGGAGGATCTGAATCCCTCAAGAAATTACTCTCCTGTTGAAACCATCTGAATTCAAGCATGCAGAGGGACCTGCATACATTCAAGAGGGGAGAGTGTAACCCACATTAATCTAGGTCACTAATATTTAATTAAAATTTTATCTAATTATTATTGCTATAATATTTAGAAAGGAAAAATAAATATGTAGAAGTATCACACTACAAGTAAAAAGGAAAAAAAGCTCCTGAATGATTCTTAATTGGGGAGGTGAAAGGTTAGCTCCACCCCTTTTGGGTATTGGCGCACGAGCAGACAGAACAAGAGCGAACTTGAAAGAGAGAAGACTCAGTAGCGCGAATTCAATAAATAGTTTAATAATCCAGCAATAGATGACAAATTAAGACCCAGATTAGTGAGATATTAACTCTTTAAAGCTCACGCTTTGAGAAAGACACGACAAGAAACAGCACTGAAAGAGACGAGAAGCTGATAAAATAGAGCCTAATCAGTATTTCTTCGGAAGAATACTTTATTTATATTTTCTGATACATTTCTCCTTGGTGAGTACAAATTTCATTATAAGAAATGTATTTAATGGAACTAAATGTGAATATTGTTATCGGCTATTGTAAAGTTATCCAGAAATGTGAGTTAGTAATGTTGAAAATGCTTAATTTTAGTTTCAATACAATCTGTTAGTGTATATAATTGTTCAAGTTGTTAAAGCGTGTTTTATTTGTGAAGATGTGATAATTTCTCAAAGTGAAGTGTTTCATGTGGTGCTAGCTTTGCTAACACTTTGAATAGACTCTAGTGTACTAATCGAGCACATGGCAACTAGCATGTATGTGTTTCTATATGCAAATAATTGAAGCAGACACTTTAGTCATTTGAAATGGTTTATTCGAACAAGTTACTGATGATTGTTTTTTTTGCTTTGTTTCTGCAAGGCCGGGTTTTTTTTTTCCTTTTATATATATATTTTTTCTTTGTTGAGAATTGTGATCCTGAATCCTGTCCTTGCTGAATATTCTTATTCCGGTTTGGACTGGCGAGCCATCCCATCATTTCGTGCCTGGAAATGGAGAAAGAGTGAAATTTGTCGATCTGGTAGGACCAAACTATATTTGTTTAGAGTTTTGCTGCCTGGATTTTCCCTGGATCAAACTATTTTTTTTTCCCTTTCTTCGTGGACTGAATTTTCCCACTTTTGATGAACATTGCTAGATATATATTATTTTTTTTCTTAACTGGACATTGAGACTTTGAATTCAAAACTGAAATGTGAAATTGAGAATTTGATCTTGAATCTAAAAAAAAAGATCTCATTTTGAAACTGAGACACTGATTTTGAGTATTTGAAATGTATTTCCAGAAACTCATTTGTAATTTGGAAACTGCATCTGAACTTTGTTTATTTTCCTTTCTTCAAATTGAAATCCTTTTGTTACTTTAGGGTTTTACTATTCAATTTATTTGTTGTCGTAATTGTGTTTTGGTTATTTTTGATCTGATTGCAATTTCAAAAAGGGCAGTAATCCAAGTGAAAGGATAATCAGTCAAAACAATATACAATTTTTCCAGCAACTGACTATTCTTTGAACTGTGTTATTAATTGACTGACCTTTGAAATAGGTAATACTCTTACACCTTTTGCTTACCTTTTGCTCTAGTGAGTCGACACAAGTCTTCTGATTTCTGGTCCAAGAAATCCCATGTAGTTACCGCTGTACCAAAGTTGTGGTCACATAGTAACTTAGTAATTGTGAACCAAGCGCTACTCCGTGCGTGTTACAACATTCACCAGAGACTGCCTTGCTCTCGGTTGTTGAAGCCCTTAGACTGGCAAGAGTGGCTTCCAAATCTTCAATACATATCTTACTGGATCTGTCTACTGCTTTTGACATGGTTAACTATCAGATCCTCCTGTCAAACCTGTTGGCAAAGGGCATCTCAGGAAACGCACTCCAGTGGTTCAAGTCTTACCTCTCAAGTAGATCCTTCAGGGTGTCTTGGAGGGGTGAAGTGTCCAAGTCACAACATCTAGCTACTGGGGTGACTCAGGGCGCAGTTCTTGGACCACTTCTATTCTCAGTCTACATGACATCACTAGGTTCTGTCATTCAGAAACATGGCTTTTCATATCACTGCTATGCTGATGACACTCAACTTTACCTCTCATTCCATCCTGATGATCGACGATAGCACCTCGCATCTCAGCTTGTCTAACAGACAATTCTTGCTGGATGAAGGACCATCACCAACAACTCAACCTTGCCAAGACAGAACAGCTTGTGGTTTCAACAAACCCATCACTTCATCACAATTTCACCATCCAGCTAGGCGCATCAACCATAATTCCTTCAAAGACAGCCAGAAACATTGGCGTTGTGATTGATGATCAGCTGAATTAGGAAGATCAGGCCCGGTCTTTCGGAACATGCTACACAACTCCTTGTTCAAGCTCTTGTTTTATCCTGATCAGACTATTGCAATGCTCTTAGCAGGTCTTCCAGCCAATTCTATCAAACCTTTAACTAGTCCAGAATGTGGCTGCAAGATTAGTCTTTAACAAGCCAAAAAGAATGTAACATTCAGTTTAATTTAGTATATAGCACAAATAAACACAATAGGAGTTGACCACAGTGCTTTACAGAATATAAAACTAAGATACAGATAAAGAAGAAAACAATAAGACAAAAAAAATAGAACATAATTAAGAATTGCTAAAAAAGCTCGGGCCAGAAGATAAGACTTTAACTTTGATTTAAACTCATGTACAGAGGACAGGGATCTCAAATAAAAAAGGAAGACTGTTCCAGAGCCTAGGTCCAACAACGGCAAATGCACAATCCCCTCTTGACTTCAGTCGTGTTCGAGGCTGAGCTAGAGAGTAATTGTTTGCGGACCGCAGACACCTGACTGATGTGTCCAGATTTAAAAGTTCAGACAGGTACGAGGGTGCAAGACCATTAAGGGATTTAAAAACAAACATCAATAATTTAAAATCGACTCTATGACGAAACGGCAACCAATTTAGAGCCATTAAAATAGGAGTAGTATGTTGGCGTCTGCGGTCTCCCGTTAGAAATCTGGCTGCAGCGTTTTACACCATTTGAAGCCTTGTAATAGAGGACTGGGAAATTCCAGCATATAAAGAATTACAGTAGTCCAATCGAGATAAAACAAAAGCATGTGTGACTCTTTCAAGATCTTTGGGGAACAGAAACGGCTTTACTCTAGACAGAAGTTTCAGATGAAAAAAGCCTGACTTATCTACTGTGTTTATGTGTTGATCAAACTTAAAGTAGGAGTCCAGAGTTATTCCCAGACTTTTCACAGTTGGTTTGATATAAGAGTGCAGATTTCCAACATTAACAATGTTTTTTCCTTTCCCCACAGAGGGCCCAAACACAATTGCTTCAGTTTTACTCGCATTAAGGTGTAGAAAATTTGAGGACATCCAGGATCTTATGTCATTTAGAAAGGCAAGCAAGGTTTCTAAGCCTTTCTTGTCAGTGTGCTTAAAAGGCAGATAAATTTGAGTCTCATCTGCATACAAGTGAAAAGATACTCCATGCCTTCTAAGAATAGAACCTAGAGGTAACATACAGTATATAATGAAAACAGAGTTGGGGACAAAATGGATCCTTGACGAACACCACATGTAAGAGGAGCTATAGATGAGACAGAGCCTCCAATGCCAACTGAAAAGGTCTTGTCAGTAAGAAAAGATTTAAACCAACTGAGGGCACTTCCACGGATGCCCACATACTGTTTACACGACATGACAATAGAATGGCATGATCAACAGTTTCAATTGCTGCACTAAAGTCTAATAGCATTAAAATGACTGAGTCTCCGGAGTCGACAGATAGCAGAATGTCGTTCAAAACTCAGTACTGTGGTTTGTCCTAAAACCGGACTGAAATTTATCAAGGATAATATTTGCATCAAGGAAGCTCTGTAATTGCAGTAGCACTGTTTTCTCTAGAATTTTAGATATAAAAGGTAAATTAGAAATCGGTCTAAAATTTGATAAATCAGTGATGTCCAAATTAGGTCTTTTCAATATTGGTCTCACCCTGGCATGTTTACAGAGAGCGGGAACAGAACCTGAGAGAAGGCTTTTGTTGATAATTAACAAGATCCATGCCCCAACACTGTCAAATATCTGTTTAAAAAAATGAGTAGGAACAATGTCAAGAGAACAGGTAGTAGGATTCAAATTGTTGACTATGTCTGTTAGACAAGACATGGTAATTGGGTCAAAAGAGTTTAAAAACCTGGTGGCCATAACAGGATCGGCTGGATCAACAGATGAGGGTAATATAGACTGTCTAATAACTACTGTTTTGTCAATAAAAAACTCTGACATTTTTCGCACAGAGAGGAAGATTCAGTGAGATAATTGTTTCCTACAGGGTTAAAAACAGAATTTAAAATATTAAACAAGATCCTAGGATTATTTGAATTTTTAGCAATTATCTCAGAGAAATAGCAAGACTTAGCAGCCTTGACAGCTTTCTGATCTGATATTAAAGACTCCCGTAGTATTTCATAGGACACCTGCAGCTTATCTTTTTTACATCTGCGCACTGCTTTTCTGCAAGCTTGTCTTAGATGGCGAGTATTACTGTTCAGCCATGGCTCAAATTTATTTTTCTGATGTTTAAGTCTCAGAGGGGCAACAGTATCAAGCACGTTGGTACACAGAGAATTAAATACATTGAGTAGTTTATCAATGTCTTCTGTATTTGCTAGATGTCCAATAGGAAACATCTGACCAGCTTCAAAAAATGCAGCAGAAAAGGCTTCAGCAGAGGCCGGACAGGATAAACCTACACGTGACCATTTTACAGGTCTAACAGGTGTAGTGATATGACATGAAAGATCAACACTAAATACAACTGGTCTATGATCTGAGAAACTAAGATCACCAATTTGAACATCTGAGATAGGGAAACCATGAGATAAAACCAGATCAAGTATATGGCTCATTTACTCATTGAACAAAATCACAGGCTTCCATAAGGTTCACAAAGTATTTGGCTAGTGCTGAGGAATCACAACATACATGAATGTTAAAATCACCAACAATTAAAAGTCTCTCATATTTGGGAGTTATCACACCTATGAAGTCAGAAAACTAATTTAGGAAGTCTTTGTTTGTTTTCGGAGGACGGTACACTACTGCTACTACCAACGAGTTTGCCTGATCCAGTGAGAAAAGCTGTACTTGAAAAGTTGAGTAGCAATCTGTGTCCAGTATCCGCAAGCAGAAACAGTTTTTAAAAACAGACGCCAGTCCTCCACCACGGCCGGAACGACGCGGGGTATTTAAAAAGTTATAGTTACTAGGTGTGAGTTCCGAGAAAGGACTAAGATTGTCAACAGAGAGCCAAGTCTCCGTCACAAGCAAAAAGTCAATGTTGCCGGAAGTTATAAAGTCATTCAAAATAAACATCTTCTTCCCCAGTGATCTAGAGTTTACTAAAGCCATCTTAATAGGTAGAGAGTCATTGACTGACTGCGGTGCATACTGCAATGCCCGACACAATGGGCGAAGATGCCGCTGATCCACTCCACCTCGCCGTAAGTAGGGAATGTGCCATTGGGGAGGCTGTACTGACGAGTCCCCTGACAGGTGAACGATCCATTGGTACGGCGTCTCCAAAGAACGCCTCGCGATGTGAAGACCATCCACCTCACGTTCACAGTCGCCTCGGCGAGGCAGGCTAGCCAGACCAGACGACCGGCTTAATTTTAGCCTGGCGGCTCTACCGCCCCGTTTTCCTCTCCTCCTACGCCGTTTCCTCCAGGTGAGCGCATACGGCACACGGCACAACCACACAGGTAGAGTTGTAAGGAAGGGAAGAGGTGGAGAGCTGGGGCACGCAGTCGACACGTCTTTGATGCTGCATACATCCATTGTTTTTCTGATGTTAAGGAGCATCTGGCGGTCATATACAAATGGTGCGAGGACGTGTTGGGTGACATTTTGATTTATTAATAAGGCAAATACGGCTACGGACAAACAAAGAGACAGACGGCAAGCCATTGACACCGGCGCCATCTTCATGGACCTCCCTCTGTCACACCTCTGTTCATCATTTTGCACTGACTACCAATAGCTGATCGCATAAAATTCAAGGCATTGATGTTTTCCTACAAAACCACTACTGGCTCTGCACTGCTTTACTTAAATTCACTACTTCAGAATTATGTGCCCTCTAGAAGCTTAAATTCTGCAAGTGAACGGAGCATTATAGTGCTATCCCAAAGAGGCACAAAATCACTTCCACAAGTAGCATGTAACAATTCCAATAGCCGGCAGGGAACTGAATTGAAAGGGGAACTAAAATAGGGTGACTAACGAGGGGCAGACAGGTGAGGAAGATTAACTAATGATGAACTAATTAGGGAAACTGAACTAAACAGGCATGAAGACAGAAAATAAATGAAAACACAAGAAAAGAATTCCGTAACTGTGACAATACTCCCCCCTCCCGGAAGGCGCAGCCTCGCACCGTGGAAGGACCGAATGAGGAGGGAGGGGGCGGGTTCGGAGGAGGCGACGAGGGGATGGTGAAGGGCAGGCTGGCGATGATAAAGGCATGTTATAAGCATGAGCCCAGTCAGACTGGTCGTGGTGGCGGTGTTGCAACAATATATAGGGATATTCTCAATGTTACTCAGAAGACAGGATACAGGTTTAACTCATTCGAAGTACTTATGCTTAATGTTACACTGTCAGATATGCAAAAGAAATCTAGCGTATCTCTTGCTCTGGCTACTGTGTATAGACCACCAGGGCCGTATACAGATTTCCCAAAAGAATTTGCAGATTTCCTCTCAGACCTATTGGTTACTGTTGATAAAGCGCTAATTGTCAGAGATTTTAACATTCACGTTGATAATACAAATGATGCATTAGGACTTGCGTTTACTGACCTAATAAACTCTTTTGGAGTCAAGCAAAACGTCACCGGGCCCACTCATCATTTTAATCATACACTAGATTTAATTATATTGCATGGAATTGATCTTACTGATATAGATATCGTACCTCAAAGTGATGATGTTACTGACCATTTCCTTGTATCGTGCATGCTGCATATTACTGATATTAACTATATCTTCCGGGCAGAACTATTGTTCCAGCCACCAAAGACAGATTCACTAATAACCTGCCTGATTTATCTCAACTGCTCTGTGTACCCATAAGTACACATGAACTAGAGGAAATGACTAGCAACATGGGCACTATATTCTCTAATACATTAGAAGCTGTTGCCCCATCAAATTGAAAAAGGTTAGAGAAAAACGTACTGCGCCATGGTACAACAGTAACACCCATTCTCTCAAGAAAAAAACTCGTCGTCTTGAGCACAAATGGAGAAAAACTAACTTGGAAGTTTTTAGAATTACGTGGAAAAACAGTATGTCCAGCTATAGACAGGCTCTAAAAGCTGCCAGGGCCAAGCATATCCACAAACTCATAGAAAATAACCAAAACAATCGAAGATTTTTATTTAGCACAGTGGCTAGATTAACAAATAACCAGACGCCACCCGATCTAAATATTCCCTCACAGTTTAATAGTAATGACTTTATGAATTTCTTCACTGATAAAATAGATAACATCAGAAAATACAATAACAAATGTAGATTCTACAGCATATAATGCTTCAACTTCATTCATCGCACCAAAAGATAAACTGCAGTGCTTTACAACTATAGGACAGGAAGAGCTAAATAAATGTATCACTGCATCTAAACCAACAACATGCCTGTTAGATCCTGTAAACTAAATTACTGAAAGAGTTGTTACCTGTAGCAGAAGAACCGCTTCTCAATATTATTAACTCGTCGTTATCTCCAAGTCACGTCCCAAAACCATTCAAGCTGACGGCTATTAAGCCTCTTATTAAGAAACCACAACTAGATCCTAGTGAACTGGCAAATTATAGATCCATCTCAAATCTTCCTTTTATGTCTAAAAGTTTAGAAAAATTGTGTCTGCTCAATTGTGCTCCTTCCTGCAAAAAAAGATCTCTATGACGAATTTCAGTCAGGTTTCAGGCCCCACCATAGCACATAAACTGCACTTGTTAAAATTACAAATGACTTGCTTCTTGTATCAGACCAAGGCTGTATCTCATTGCTAGTTTTACTTGATCTTAGTGCTGCGTTCGACACAACAGATCATGACATACTCATAGATCGATTACAAAACTATACAGGTATTCAAGGGCAGGCTTTAAGATGGTTTAGATCATACCTGTCCGATCACTACCACCTTGTTCATTTAAATGGGGAGTAATCTCAATTATCACCAGTAAAATACGGAGTGCCACAAGGATCTATCCTAGGTCCTCTGCTATTTTCAATATACATGTTGCCCCTTGGTAATATTATTAGAAAATACGGGATTAGTTTCACTGTTAGGCTGATGCTACTCAACTATATATCTCAACAAGACAAGATGAAACTTCTAAATTATCTAAGCAAACAGAATGTGTTAAAAATGTAAAAGAATGGATGAACAATAATTTTCTCCTATTAAATTCGGATAAGACAGAGATATCACTTATTGGACCAAAAAAACAGTACACAGAATCTCTTGGATTACAATTTGCAACTAGACGGGAGTACTGTTACTTCCTCTACAGTCAAAAAAATTGGTGTTATATTAGATAGCAACTTATCATTTGAAAATCATATTTCCCATGTTACAAAAAAACTGCATTCTTCCATCTTAGAAACATTGCAAAATTACGGAACATGCTACCTGTTTCTGACGCAGAAAAGCTAGTTCATGCATCCATGACCTCTAGACTGGACTACTGTAATTCACTGCTAGCTGGTTGTCATGCGTCTTCAATAAACAAGCTACAGGCAGTCCAAAATGAGGCGGCTAGAGTCCTTACCAGGTCAAGAAAATATGACCATATTACCCCAATTTTACAGTCTCTGCACTGGCTACCTATTAAGTTCCGTATCAGTTACAAAATATTATTACTTGCCTATAAGGCCCTTAATGGGTTAGCTCCAGCGTACCTAACTAGACTTCTACCACGCTACAAACCATGCTCCCTAAGGTCGCAAAACTCTAGACTTTTGTTAGAACCTAGGATAGCAAAGTCCACTAAATTGAGTGGATTTTTTGAGTAGATTTTTTTGCATTTGGCTCCCAAACTCTAGAATAGCCTTCCTTATAACGTTCGGGATTCAGACACACTCCGTTTAAATCTAGATTAAAGACACAACTCTTTGGCCAAGCATTCAAATAATGAATCTCATAATCTTTTACTGCAGTTATATATGATCAAATGCACATTATTATTCTTTAGTTTGGGTTAAACAAATCAATTTTGCTTGGTTGGAACAGCAGCTACGCTAATTATGTCTCTATTTGTTTCTCTGTTTTTGCCATTTACACAAGCTTCAGTCTGGATCCAGAACACCTGAGAAGAGATGATGACAACCCCTCAGAGGACCTCAGATGATGCCAACCTGAAACAACATACAAAACTACCAATTGCTATAAGTTTGATTGCATCATATAATAATTGCTGTTAATAGTGTTCATCGTCTGTTTGATTACGTCTTTAATTGATTTTTCCATACATTTCTGCCATATGTACATAAACTGACAGTCACCACTGATAAATATATTGTAGAAACTTAATTTGCTGTAAAGTTGCTTTGCAATGATTTGTATCGTGAAAAGCGCTGTACAAATAAACTTGAATTGAATTGAATAAAGGGAGGAGCCAGGGAGAAGCAGATGGTAGGAGGAGCCAAGGAGGAAACAGGAGGGACTTGGAAAAGGATGAATCAGGCGGCGAAGACGGAGGAAGGAGCCAGCTGCGGAGTAGATGGAGGAAGGAGCCATGACGGAGACAGGAGGAGCCAGAAGCAGGAGGAGCCAGTTGGGACCCAGACTGCAGCCAGGAAGGTAGCCCACGGGGGAGCTGATGGAGGGAGGAGCCATGGAGGAGGAAATGCCACCGACTCCAGGGGGCCGACCAACAGCGGCAGAGCAGGTGGAGCGGGCGGAGAGCAGCCGAGCAGGGGAGATGTCTGTGTCTCCTGGAGGGACCTGAAGGGCCAAGGCGGAGCAGATCCGGAAGACCGCGGTGGAGCCAGAGGACCAAGGTGGAGCTGGAGGGAAAGAGGAGCCTAGCGGAGCCAGAGGGAGAGGGACGAGGCAAAGCCGAGTAGTGTAGGTCCCGAGGCGAGAACAGGTCAACGATCAACCAAGGTGGAGCCGGAGGGACAAGGGAGCACGGCAGAGCTGGTGGACTGATGGGCCACGGTGGAGATGACGGACCTAGGAGCCATGGTGGAGCCACTGGGTCAATGGGCCGAGGCGGAGTCCGTGTCTCAGAGGTGTAAGGCGGAGACCGGGATTCCTCTGACCACAGTGGAGCTGGAGACTGACAGACCCGAAGTGATTCCACTCCACAAATGGACAGCTGAGGATGAGCTGAGGGAGAGACGGTAACCAGCAGAAATAGAAGGGCAAAGTAATAATAGTAAATGAGGAGATGAGGTGGGAGAGGGAGGCTGGGCGGGCATTCGGGACAGGCAGAGAGTTCATAAACTGCCTCCTTGGCCATAACAGGACAGGCAGAAAGTCCATAAACGGCCTCCTTGGCCGTAATGGGACAGGTAGAAAGTTCAAAAACAGCCTCATTGGCAGTAACAGGACAGAGTTCATAACTGGGTACTGCCGCCTGTAGTGGAGTTGAAGCAGACGCCGCCACCTCTGGAGATTCTGCAGTGGATGCAGCCACCTCGGGAGGAGCTGCAACGGTGTGTACGGCCCAAATACACCAAATGGCGACTTCAGGCAGAGAATTCAGAAGAAGACAGGAGAAAAAGAAGCATGTCCACATATAATTCCATGAGTCCTGAGCAACCTCAGCTCACCCTCAGCAGTGGAACAGTAGGCGGTGCTTTCCCTCGCCCTCCACTGTGAAATTCTCTGTGGTGGGCTTTGTTGCCGGCTCACACACCTGGTCAGACGTCAAATGAGGCTCTGGCTCTGGGGCGATCCTCAGCTCTGTCGCTCCTCTTGGCAATGGCTCATCAGTCGCAACGGGCTCTGGGTCTCCATCTCCGGTGGGCTCTGGCTGATGCTCTGCGCAGCGGGGTGATGTTGGCTGGGCTCTGGAGTGGGGCTGGTGAGATCTTCAGCCGATGGTGAATTGAGATCCATTTCTCACCAGTACCCACTCCACAAAGGTGGCGAAATTCTCTCAAGGCCCATCTCTGGACAATTGTGCTCTACAAGTGTTGTTCAGACACGTCTTGTAGAACATGCAGAGGCAGTTGTCCAGGTAGTGGGTGAGATTGGAGAGTTCCACAAACGTGTGTATTGTCATGTAAGGAAACAAAAATAATAATAAAACGGGACAAAACAAACGAGAGGGAAAAACGCCACTAATTTTATTCACTGTTTTCAGGTCGGCTATTCTGTCATGCTCTTGTATGAGAGAAGCTCACGAAGACAAAGATAATACAAAATAACATTGAATAATAATCCAAGAAGATGAAGATCAATTCAGACACAGGGAAACTGTCAGACTCTGTTCCGTGTTTTGTGTGTGTTCTGCTCCCCATGCGTTTTCCATGCCCTTATTTGGTCTTCCTGTGCCTGCTCCCTGATTAGTCCTTCATTTGTTCCCAGCTGTGTTTAGTTAATTATCCTCGTTCCACTGTGTACTTAATTTCTAGTCTGTTCAGTCTGTCTCTGTCGGGTCTTAAACATTGATGTTGTGCTACGTGTTGTGTTCCTGCTGGCCCTATGTCTCCCCTTCTGAAGTTCATTAAAATCTCCTTGTTTATGTACTCCACATCTCCTCGTTCCACGCTCCTCCTGTAGGCAACCGTGACCTGACTGCAAACAGAAAGTAAGTGGCTCCCCTTCTCCCCGTTGTTTCTGGTTTTTGAAAGTTTTTTTTTATTTTCTTGTTTTTCTTCCCCAATATCTTGTTTCTCCGCTCTAGCCCGTCGAGATCTTCCCTTCGTTGAGTACGCCTGGGAGTTCTGCGGGCTTGCCACGGCGACAGCATTGTATGACGCCACCATCAATTCTCTGTTCTGGCTCGGGGCCAACTACCATCGCCCCGTGGACCTCCCAGACACCAAGGGACTTTGCTGGAGGGAAGGGATCTTCCGGTGTCTGGGGAGTGTCCGGGCCCCGAGTCAGAACCAGCCCACCGGCTGCTCAGCAGACAAGCCCGCCGACCACGCCTTTCACCTTGAACCTAAAGGGGAATCTAAGGAGGAGAAGGCGGTCGGCTCTAGCCCCAGAGCTCGCTCCATTGTCGGCTCCAGCCCCAGAACTCTCTCCAGTGTCAGCTCCAGCCCCTGAGTTCACTCCAGTGCCAGCTCCTCGAAAGCGCTTTGCTGTGCCTGCTCCTCCAGAGCGCCCTTCAGTGCCAGCTCCTCGTAAGCACTTCCCAGCAAGGATATTATAGTTTAATTTTTAAATTAGTTTTTATTTTAATATCGTTTACAAATTTCCTATAATTTCAGTTTAGTTTTAGTTAGTTTCATTAATTGTTTTGTTAGTTTAGTTTTTATTTTGTGAACACATTTCTATTTAGTTTATATATTTTAGTTTCAGTAATTATAGTTTAGCAGAGTTAATGGAACACTTCCAGTGTAGACCAAACCAAGACATTTAATTTAAGCAAATTTAATGTTTGCACAGTTTACAGTTAACTTGTGCAAACCTCTTAATAATGAAAATAAGAATTCTTTACAATTAAACAAAAATCAAAAATATGCAACTTGTATGTATAAAATGTATTCATTCATATTAAAGATGTAATCTTGTTAAACATGCCAATAGTTTACAAACAAGCTAATCAAGGTTTTCAGAGTTAAAAGCTACAGGCAGCTGAGTTTTTATCAGGGTTGGAGCTGAATTCTGCAAGACAATGACTCTCCAGTGCTGTATTCGAGGAAACCTGTTCTTTGTAATCGTCATTAAAACTCTGTAAACTTTATTTGTAAATCTGTGTTTTCAATGCATTAATTTGTTGGATCTTTGGCACAGACGAGCCACCGGTGAACACTACTGTATGTCCCGTCTCTCCCTCTATGAACGTCATGCACAATAAGAAGAAACAATCTAAAATGCTTTGAAACATTATACTAAATGCGCTATGGTGATTTAAATGATGTTTGCACTTTACTTTGACGAGCCACTCCAGCACGCATGCACTTCAGATGAGCAATGCAATCAATCACATAAACCCCTTTTACACAGGACACGGCAAGCGGTGAAATCACCCCGCGGCTGCCGCTTTCTCTCATTTTGGATGTGTTTTGTACAGTTAAGGCGGTGCTCATGTCATGGACTCGAGGCGGACGTTGCCATAGTAATCGCAAAGCGTGACAATGACTATTCACTAAAGTCCGCTCATCCAAAAATTATAATTCTGTGTCTGTTAACTCACTCTCTTGTTCTCGCACATCAAACACGCTTTTAAATGTCCGTGAGATGTAAGTTGTGCATTTTTATTATCTCCCATTTCATATTTTATATTTAATTCCCATTTCATTGCCCTCTCTTCATTGTCTTGTTTCTTTAAATGCAAAAATGCATTCTCTGAAAAAAGCCGCTTAGGCCTCAGCTCACGTGCATGAAGCTCCATCTACAGGTATTTCCCTAAACAATGATAGGTCAGATTTTCTGGCACAGAATGAGAGTTTATTAAATCACGAACACGATTATTTGTTTTTGCCAATTATTATTTTAGTTGGTTTTTCAGTAACCATTGTTAGTTTCGTTTAGTTTAACTTTTCATTTATTTTGAAATGTTAATTTTATTTCAATTTACAAAAATGTTTTTTGACCAATAGTTTTAGTCTTAGTTTCAGTTTTCATTTACAAAAATATCCTTGCTTCCCAGTCCCCGAATCCAGCCCAGAGTGACTCCTGTTGCCGAGTTTAGCCCACGGAGGGCTCCTGTTCATGTTGAGGGCGCCAACAGTTGTACACTGAAGCAGTTCCGGGCGGATGACGTATGAGGTCGATTTTGCTCATGCGCCGCTCAGAAGTGACGAACGCAGAAGCGCAGGGTAGAGATCAAAACAAAACAACGGTCACTTATTAGAAGTACAAAACAATGATTTGTAAAGAAGAATGTCGGAGGATTGCGATATAAGCCAAGAGGAGACTGGTTTCCTTTGCTAAAGTAAGAAAACTTTACTTCCTTTGCTCCTGTTAACAAACGTCGTTTTTCACGAGACTAGGGCGCATGAGCAACGAATGAACCATGACTCACTGCCCGGGACGCTTCCTTGTACAACTGTTGGCGCAGGCTAGATTAAATTGATTATTACGTTTTATATATGGTTATTTTTCTTACAAAAACGTATCGATTTGCTACAGGAGGCCTTTGTTCACCCCCCGGAGCCGTGTGAGACTTTTTTTTTTTTTGGACTGATGCATGCAACACCCACTGAGTGGCAAAACCGATTGAAAGATCAAAGACAATTTTTCTTTATATATATAACTCCGACTGGATTCGTCTAAAAGAAGTCATATACACCTAGAATGACTTTAGGGTGAGTAATTTAAGGGCTAATTTTCATTTTTGGGTGAACTAGCCCTTTGAGTTCTAGTCTGTCTCTGTCGGGGGCCTTAACCGTCCGCTGTGTGTTCCTGCCTGCCCTGTGTCTCCCCTTCTGAAGTGCATTAAAATCTCCTTGTTTATGTACTCCACGTCTCCTCATTCCACGCTCTGCGCTCCTCCTGTAGGCAACCGTGATAGAAACACAAGTAGCATGTAACAAGTCCAATAGTCGACGGGGAACTGAACTGAAAGGGGAACTAAAATAGGGTGACTAACGAGAGGCAGACAGGTGAGGAAGATTAACTAATGATGAACTAATTGGGGAAACTGAACTAAATGAAAAAGAAGCATAAAGACAGAAATTAAATGAAAACACAACAAAAGAAGTCCATAACTGTGACAAGAATTTCGATTCTTTTTCTCTTCTTTGACTTGATTTATTTTATTTTAAAAAAGACCCTCTAACACTAGCGTTACCTATTCTTTTTCTATTTTATCTAGTTTTTCTTTTTATTTATTATAAAAAATAAACCTTGCTACATGTACTGCGTTAGGCTAACCATATGGAGGCACTCTGAGGGTTAGGGGTTAAAATCACTATCTCTGTCTTTCATAGTGGAAAGTTCTTGTCTGAAGGAGTCCAGTTGACTCAGAGACAGTTAGACTAAAGTTCGATTTCAACTTATGTAATGTCTGAAATCGGGAAATCTCAAGCAGAAGCTTCAAGTTTCCAAATGTCACATTGAGAATTGTGGATTTAAAATCCCTTTTTAACCTGGAAATAAAAGGAAATTGGAACAAAGTTCTTGATTTCATGGAAGTACAAGATGCACTTTGGATCATTCTCAAAGCACGATCCAAGCTTACATCTAAAACCTTTAAATGCTGTCTCTTGATGTTTTTTACTTCAAACACAATCAAAGTACATTTAATGGACGATAAACATTTTGTTGAATCTCTGGACAACACAGTAACAATGATCTTGATTTTTTGACTGTGTCAGCAAATAACATCTAATCAAACCAGAAGGTCGAAATAACTTTGTGAACAGGAATATTTGCCTGATGTTGGTTTATTTACTGTATGTTAAATGGAACCAGCACCACATACTGACCATGTTAGACACATATGAAGTGCTCCGGGAAGCAGCTGTGGAGGAGAAGAGCACACTGCCGCTTTGATGTCTCACTGTTTTTCACTCATGCAACCATCTTCACTGATCCTGATTTAACACAGAACACATTGTACTAAGTAACATTATTGTACTTTACCTTAACATGCTTAAGCACATACATTTTATGCCATTTATCATTATATTTTTTGTATCTCTGAAAGTTATCTCGCTAACATTAAATGACAAAAAAAGCTTTTCTTTGATGTCAAACAGACTTTCATTGTCAAAAATGTGCAACAGATGTAAGAATTTGCTGATAGATATCAGAATTCCATGGATAATCGACTTTATATGGAATGAAAATGAGTCCACTAGGACTTCTAAATACTAAACAGAGCTCTGTCGTTACTTGGCACTCTGGAATATTTCATTTTGATTGCTCAGGCATTACATTCTGTGGCCAAATGTGTTATATAGTCACTGTAATATAAAATAACTCATACAGTGATATATGACTTGGATCATACCACCCACCCCTAATAAATGGTTTCTTAATATAAGTGAAAATATAAATGTTCAGCGCTAGATACTATGGTTACATGTAATCCGGATTACGTAATCTGATTCCAAAAATAAATACTTAAGAGTATATTATATTTTAAAATGCTTATAATCAGATTACAATTACATGATTACATTCACACAATGGCAGTAAATGATTCATAATTTACTGATTCATAATTTACTGATTTACTTGATTACTGATTTGACTATAGAATGGTCATGCAAATGTTATGTAAATTAATTTGAGATTAATAATAAAAAAAAGTTAATAGACACTCCTGATACATAGCTGTGAAACACTAAGTCTTCATCATATCCGGTGACATTCACTAATTATTAATCAGGACAATTACATTTAAAAAATAAAGAAAACTTTGGATGTGTAATATCATTGCTGTTTTCATGTTTATTAATGTTTGTTCATGTAATTCAGCGATTCCCAAATGTTTTTGTCAGCCAAACCCCTTTGACATAAAATATTTACTTGAAATACCCCTAAGATTTTCATTTATTTAATAACTTACCCATTTAAGAAACCATGAGTATCATTACATTATACCTACAATGGGTCATGTAATTTGTGATCAGTAACAGATTACAATTTGCAAGTAGTCTATCCAGCACTTTAACCCTCTGGGGTCCGAGGGTGTTTTGGGGCCCTGGAAAAGTTTTGACATGCCCTGACATTTGTGCTTTTTTCAGTATCTTAAAAACATAGTGTCTAAAGTCTTATAACAGTGTATTCAGCACAAACTGGGCTACAATATTATGTGAGCAGCATGTATGTACGTGATTTTGTTTTTGAGAAAACAACGTTTATGCGTGCTTAGTGAAAAACTACAATTTTAAAGTCACTGAAATAAGGCCATAAAACACATACAGAACATTTGATCACAAGACTTTTGAGAACTGATCTTGAAGTCTAGAGTTTTTGCTTCAAACTTATCTGAAAATCATCTTACTCATTTACAGAAAACAATATATTGATTAAAATTTTCTAAGACACTTTTTGTGTAGAAATGCGAGGAGCCGTGAATGTTCATGCATAATGCTGTGATTCACACCTGAGAAGACAAAGGCCTGCATAATGAGCTGCATATTGAGCTGTCAGGTGAGTGACTGAGAGGGAGTTGCTACAAGAAATAATGAGGAAAAATAAATTTATCTATTTTTTTGTTTGTAGTTTATTTAGAATACATATAACTATCACATAAAATAACTCATGGGAGTGTGTGCATCACATGGTCTTAGCTGTGGTCCAGGTTCTTGTGCAGGCAGGAATCTCCATTTCCATGACCAAGTGGGCTGCTTTGCTTTGGCTCTCTTTGCAACAGGTTCTTTTCCACTGTTATTCTCACATCTGAAATAAAAAAGTAAGCATGCTGTTTACACAAACTACATTATTAACATTATTATGATGTTCACTGATACTAGTACTAATTTATCGAAGCAAAGAACACAATTGCCACATAGCAAAAATAGTGTGCAATACAGCAAATAAATCAAATGAAAGTAACATCTGTAAAATAGTGAATGGACACTTACTCTAAGATTCTGAATGGAGTTGAAAACTGAACGAGCGTCCCCTTAATGTGAGAGATGCAGGTGAAGTATTCAGTGGTGTATTCAGTCCTAAAAGGAATAAATCACACCCTTTTTAAATATCATTTACAAGGTTTTGTGTTCTATTCAAGAAAACTGAATGGTGATTCATATTATATTAGTACCATAAAGGTATTCCTTTTGACTTCACTGAAAACTGACACAATTCACTTTTAATTTAATAAACAAGAATTTGAATTCTTAAAATAGTTTTCGGGTGCACTTTAAATTAAACAATTTCATCATAGACTTGCGTTAATACTGTAAACGTGGGGAGAAAAGCTGCAGGTGGTTATCACACAGAGAGGCCCTAGCTTAGCAATGATGCTAATAAAAACCAAAAATATTTGTGGCATGTCTCTTATAACATTTGGCAAATCCCTCTAACATTGAGTAACAGGAAGTGTAAGTAAAATACATGAACAACAATTAATTGTGTGACCTAGGCTAGAACTGTTCACTGCTCACACCTACCTCAGTTATTAATGATGAAATATATAGTTTTCAAATGATGTATAATTACATTTTGTGAGAGTAATTAGCTTTCATTTTTAATTTAGAAAGGAAGCATTTGAAAAGGAAAGTTCCTAGTACCATTTCAGAACCATAACATTTTGTGTTTTTTTCACATCATCCACTTTTCAGCTTCCATGAAGGATGGATTGTCAGGCTGTCTTTTTTTATCATCGACCAAGGTCAGTTGTGCTACACACCAAAAATGGTTTCATTCCCTCGTTTTATTGGCTTGTTAAGATTTTCGTACTGATATTTTAAAAGCCAATGACAGTTGGTTGTCCAAGATGTTTAAGCACATGGGTTTTACAGCCGTGCAAATCTAAACACAAAGCTGTACGTTTGACCTCCTTTGACGTGCAAAAGTGAGCACTGTAATAGTTAACCAGTCTCTAGACCTAAAATAGCTTGTGGGCGCATCAGCCAACCACTGGACCACAAACTAGTCTCTCTTCCATTGTAATGCATTCTTATCAGCTGAATGTTATGCATCATTTTTTTGTGACACCACTGTGACTTTCTCAATCCTTCAGGGGTGTGAGTCACTGATTCTGTAGATCATTTAAATTGAATTTTAATGGGACATGTTAAACAGAAACTATATGCATAAACAGGTTAAACAGGGCCTTTGAGGTGAAGAAGGCGTACAATTTGGTGGTGATTCTGGAAGAAGGAAAAAAACTCTTATCTTATTTCATTTATTTCTTTTTAAATTCAGTTTAAATTTGTGTTCCATCTGACATCATTACAATTTGTACTCTTGACGAGCAGCTAAAACAGTAATATTTAAGTTAAACACTTAAGGAATAAGAGCTGACCATGTGACATTAAGTTTGTTTGCATTTTTTGAGTGCCGCTGCACCCTATTGAATTGTGCATGAACAGAGGGCTTGTCCTATCACTTGAGAGTGTGTACACACATCAGGAAGTAAGTGCACAAGACTGTGCCAGGTCTGAAAAATACCAAAACTTAGTGACTAAACACGAAATCCACTTCAGAGCAGTATTTGTGGCTAAGTGTATACCATCAGTCATCATGTTCAGGAACTAATGTGCTCTGAGAATGTGCAGTGTAAGAAAAACAGATATATCAGAAGATATCAATTCAAATAAAGACATTACATATAATTTGGTAGTAAAACGTAAAGTGATACACATTGTATTGGTGCATAAACGATTAAATGAATTTTCTAAAATGATTGCTGATAATTAGCAATAGTGAACAGACATTTAGACATTTGTTTTAAAGAACAGAGTATTGCAAAACTGTAAAAAATAGCATTTTTATGAAACTATAAGTGTGTTGTGTCAGGTAATCAAAAGTCTACACACAATACACCATAAGACGGACTGTCAACAAGCAATAAATATTATGAGAAGGAGGAAGAGCATCGACAGAATTCAAAATCCTTTATGGAGGAGGTTGTCATTTTTTGTGTTTTAGACGTTTTAAATTCAGCATAATGTATTGATTTTAATTTCACCTTAAAATTGACCAGTTACAAAAGCAAATGGAATGGTGGCAATTAATTTTGCCACCCTTCCTTGGGTCTTTGCTTACTATACTGCTCTCAATTTCGTAAGCCGACTATCAAATGAATGTGGTTATTTTTTCCTAGTTTTTAATCTGCTTGATACCAGTATTGCTTCATGAGACACTGGAGATTTTGATTGCTTTACAGTTACCTTTTTGTCCTTTCTGGAGTTTGAAACTTTTGGATTACATTGATTAGTATTAGGGTATGGACAAAAACAGCCGAATGATTCTTTAAAATGTCTTCTTTTGCGTTATCTTATAAGAAAGAACATCCTAGTTTGGAACAACATGAGAGTTCACAAATTAAGACAATTTTCAATTTAAGTGAATTATTCCTTTAAAGTGCCCCTATTATGCCTTTTCGAATATTACCTTTCATGCAGTGTGTCATGTAGCTGTATGTGAACATAAACTATCTGCAAAGTTGTGAAGCCGACAGTGCACGATAAATAAAGTTATTGTCTATAAAAAAAAAAAAGTCGGCTCGCAATCGCCTAAACGAGTCGTCAGGAATTCAAATCTTATTCTGTTACGGCTCTTCGTCACAAAGTAACACATTTGCATAACGTTCTACATCGCCAACTTGCCCGCCCACAAACAGTAAAATTTCTGTGTGGTTACTATCATGTCGAGAAGACGCTGTATCCTACTCTGTGAGAGTAACTTTGTTTTATCACATCTTATAATTACCCCAAACATGTCAACACTTGACACTTACCACTGAGAAACGTCCTGCTCCAGTCGTGCTTGCGAATCAGTCTCTTGTCGATCAGCCAGTACAACTGTTTCATCATCAGACTCCGGCTCGAATTGGTAAGGTACAATCGATACCATCTTTTCTATGTATTGACAAGTCTCCAGGGTTTTCATTCCGTCATGGCAATGGGCGTTTCGTTTCCGACACGCACTGTATGCGTTAGACCAATCCAGAGCCAATCGCTCTACGGCTGTGGACCAATCACAAAGGACTGCGCCATCTGACCAATCACAGCAGTGAGGGCTCACGTAAAGGAGGGGTTTAGAGAGACTGATTCTTTGAACTGCTTTGTACGAGTCGTTTACAAATCATTTAGAAATGAGGTCAAATTAAATCTATTTTTTTAGATAACTAATGTGTTTTTTGACCTTGCATGCATTTAAACCTTTTTTAGGAGACTCATAAAACAATATTAGCAACCTTAAAAATGGCATAATAGGGGCACTTTAAGAAACCAAACTAGCAAGATGGCAGCAGAATAGCAAATCCTCAAGGAGATAAAAGGTTGATGAGTAACAGGGTTTTGAATGAGTAGAAAACCTGTTGTCCAAATCCCCCTTAGCAAGCAATTGATGTTCCACTAATGTTTTTGACATAGATGGCGCGGATTTGAGCCCAATCTTCAAAAACCCAATGAGTGTAAGCGTAAAGCTCAGCCAGTAGAATAGAGAGTCTCAGTGTGGAACCACTCAAAGCAATTACTGTCATTCATGTGTTCCATAAAGTCTGGGTGAAAATGCTTACTGAGGTCTTGTAGTACAACAATTTTCTCTCCTTACTACAGAGATGAAAGAATACTAATATTAAGTAGAAACAGACTGTAGTGGTTTTTGCATAGCAATCATTTGTGGGGGAATATAAAACCCACAGTAGACTTCAATTCCTGTGTGATGTGTGACTGCTTAATTTCAGGATAGAGTGACGCAGGAGTTCTATAGCTTTTCCTTGCCAATTTCCCACATCGAGACCAGAACAATTAAGGATAGTCTGCTGATGGAAACCCAAGAGACATTTTTTGTGGGCATGTGGAAAGGAGCGTGAACCACAAGAACGTAAATGGTTATGATTGTGATGTCAATAGCATGGCAACTGTACCTCTTTCCTTTAGGTTAGGAGTTCCAGAACACTCATTCTATTCGTGTGTGGCAAGCATCCTACCTTATCTTGGCCCGTAGCTTCACACTTATAGCCTGGCACAGTGGACACCAAATCCAAGCTATGCTTATTAAATCCAAGTACATAGTTCATTTGATTTATCCAGTCCTCCCTCTCTCAGAGTAACCATATTACAAATATTCCGGCAAGTTATCAAAAGCTCTGTTGTTTTGGGCCAGTATGGCTGCTTTGGGAATTGCTATTCTGTGTGTTTTTCTTACAAACAATAATGGATATTATGGTCTGACTGCTTCAACACAGTGGACGTGTGGTTATTTTTTACGGTAAATTTTAATACCAAAAAAATAAAAACTTTCCTTCCAAGTTTTTTGATGCTACGCACAAACATAATCCATACTGGATGTTCCACTGTTTGACATCATGTCCTGTAAATGTGAATCAGACAGTGATCTCATTCTGGAAAATTGTCACAGTAATTGAAGAAACTGAAGAGTTTATGACAGTCATCAGACAAAAAAAGGGTTTTGTTTTAGACTTTGAAGGAAGATACAATCAATATTTGTCACTAAAATATTTGGCCTCTGTATCGTTGTATGCTGACAACTGACAGAAAAAGCTGTCTTGTCAAAAACTGCTTAGATGTGTGCAATATAATAGAACGGGCATTCTGAGAAGATTATTGTCATCAACTTCAGCCAAATACAGTTACAAAAAGGCCAGGATGGTGAAAGACTGAGAAACTGGTCAACATTTCCTGGTAGAGGTGGTGCACAACATTATAACTAGGTCAAGCCAATGTAAATGAAAAGATAATCCAGAATCTTGAATATACAATGTTTATGTAAGTCCTGAGTGTTTGGAGAGTTATAATTGAATTGTACATGTATTATTCAATTTATCCACATCCAAATTATAAGGGCATGCTATGGATGTAGAATAATGCAAATATAAATTGTATTCAAAAAGTTTTAAAATTTAAAAAGTAAAATTTTTTACAGTGTTCTACTTCTAATGTCTGATTACAATGTCTATGTTAGTGCCAGCGGTGAGCAGTGACTTTTTTAACTGGGTATGCTGAGTGCTAAGACCCCCCCCCCCCATTGGCTTTTAGGACACTCAAAAGGGATCACAGATGACAAATAAGAAAAACTGTGACAGGTGTCGATTTAAAAGTGTGCACATTTCCTACCTTATTTGTAAATTAAATTCATCTCCAATCCTTCTTCTATCGTTTCAGGTTTATCCATTGTTATTCGAACGCTAGAAAAATATGTGGTTGGTTTTGCAAGTAAAAACCGGCAAATAACGTTTAAACGTTATTGCGTTATGATACATAATATTCAGGGGGCGGAGAGATGGCGAGGATTCCCCCAATATATGTCTCTGCCTCAACTGAATTATTTATTTATTTATTTCCCCAATGAATAGGAGTAAAATTGTCTCCAGGTTACGCATGTAACCATGATTCCCCGAACGGAACGAGACGCTGTGTTGAAACGCTATGGGAATGCCTTCAGCGTGACCACGCTCTGAATCACATATGTAATCAGTCCAATGGATGGGCGAGACGTCACGGGCGGGGTGAAGTAGAGACCAGGGAGCTTAAAAGCATGTGTGGTGGATACAGCGGCAGCTTCTGGGAAATTAAGTAAGTGCTCGCAGGGATGCCGGAACTATGGCACTGAGACGCAGCATTTCGTTCCCTTCGGGGAACTATGGTTACATGCGTAACCTGGAGACGTTCCCCTTCAGGAACTCGAGCTGCGTCGAAACGCTATGGGAACGAGTATGTCCACGCCGTCAGACTTACAAATCCTTGAATAGTGTGGAAGAGCACAGCTAAAGCGAGAGAAAGGAGCCAGGAGTGGCGCAGAATGCAGGTAGGCACCTGACAAAGTAGGCGGGGACTTCAGAAGGAGTGAGTCTTGACCCCCAACGGAGAGGGGAGATCAGAGGACTCGAAGCTATGGAATAGCATCCTGACCCACCGCTTAGTATAAGCTTCTCTGGCCGGAGGCCTCAGCCTCAGCGCACCGTGGAGGAAACATGTAACCAGGGAGTGTCTGCCCACTGACTGGCCACCGAGAGGGGCATGGTAGGCCACAATGGCCGCCACGTAGACCTTCAAGGTGGAATGGGTTAACCCTGCGGAGAAACGGGCCTGCAGGAACTCCAGCACTGTACCAACTGGGCAGTTAACTGGGTCAAGCTGGCTGTCTCTGCACCAAGAAGTGAAAGCTTCCACTTCAGGGCATACAGTTTCCTCGTTGAGGGAGCTCTGGATTGGAGGATGGTCTCAGCAACCTCGGTTGAGAGACCGGAAGCTACGAGTTGTGCCCCCTCAGGGGCCACACACATAACTTCCAGAGCTCCAGGTGGGGGGAAAGATCGTACCCTCCGCTAGTGACAGGAGGTCCCTCCTGATAGGAATCTCCCATGGAGAGCCGTCGAGAAGGGAAATCAGATCCGAGAACCATAATCTGTCCTGCCAGAACAGAGCTACTAGCAGCAGAAGGACCCTCTCCCGGCACACTCTATCCAGAACTCCTGGGAGCAGAGCAATCGGAGGAAACCGCCACGTCTCTACCATGGCATCCAGACCCAGTGGAGCTGGATGAATCAGAGAGACCCAGAGGGGACAGTGCGATGTCATATGAGTCGCAAACAGGTCCACCTGAGCATGGCCAAAAACTCTCCATACCACCGGGCCCATTGTCACTTGCCTGACTCGACAAGACGTCTGCTCCCATAATGAGAAACCCAGGAATGTGAACTGCCCTCAGCGAGAGTAGTTTGGCCTGGGACCACACAAGGATCTGGTGCGCCTGCCTGTAAAGGGGGCGTGAACGCAAACCTCCCTGGTGGTTGATATAAGAGACCGTCGTCAGTGCTCACCAACACATGGCGACCTCTTAGGTCTGTGAGAAAGTGTTTCAATGTTAGAAACATGGCCAGCATCTCCAGGCAGTTGAAGTGCCACATGAGATGGTGGCCGCTCCACAGACAGCGGGCTGAGCAGCCACTTATGACCGCTCCTCAACCGGTGAGGGACGCATCCGTCACTAGCATTAACGTGGTTACAAGGAGCTCCCACACCAGGCCCCTGAGAGCAAGAACCAAGGTCTCGTCAATCTAAGTCTTCCCAATGTCTAAGGAACGTAGACATTGCCGCATGACCTTGAGTCTTGAGCCACCACTGTAGGGGTCTCATGTACAGCAGGCCAAGTGATATCACGTTGGACGCAGCTGCCATCAAACCCAGCAGTTTTTTAACTGCTTGACAGTGAGTGACAGGCCTTCTCTCTCTTGCCACTGCAGTGAGGATCGACTTGATCCAAGCAGAAGACAGACGTGCATCGTGGTCGCATCCCACACCACCCCCAGATAAGTGGTTCAATCGATATGGTTGAGTATGCGGATACCCTGGAGTCACAAAGGAGCCAGAGCAGCATCCACACACTTTGTGAAAGTGCGGGTTGAGAGTGCAAGGCTGAAGGGAAGAAACCGATACTGGAAGGGTTTTGCCCCCAAAAGCCACGTCAGGAACTTCCTGTGATGGGGGAATGATGGAGATGGGCCAAGCTCTAGGAGTGGAGGCCTCAGCATAATGACTCTCTAAAACAAGAGGAGGCCTCTATACCCCACGCTAGCTTAAACTCAAACTGTCCTAGCGGAGCTCTGGCAAGCGGAGGCCTCAGAAACTCTCTGTAGCGAGAGGAGGCCTGATGACACTCGCAGAAAAATGGCCACTCTTGGAGCGGAGGCCTCAACATGACAACTCTCTAAAGTGAGAGGATGCCTCTCGCAGCGCAACACCTCCATCCTTCTTTGGAACGATGAATACCGGCTGTAGAACCCAGACTCCCTGTCGAGAAGAGGGACCACCTCGATGGCCTCCTTCCTCAAGAGAGTATCTACTTCTTCCCACTGCCAAATAGTCTACTAAGGGAATCAGTCTCTCGAGACTGACCTCTGGTGTAAACAGAGCGGCTAGGTCAGTGCCCTGAAGCGGTGAACCGGCAGGGGACAGCCGAACTAGCTATAAGCCATGGCATCAGGACTCTCATAGCTGAAGTCTCCTATTGAAAACAATGGTCCTCAGACCCGCGTCATCTCCTAGGAAGACTAGACTGATAGAACCAGAGCCTGCTTGGGCAGACTCAATGAGGCAAGCTTGGCATGCTCCCACACTGCCATGTGACCTACTAGGGAACCAGTCCCTGAACTGGCCTCTGGTGCACTCAGAGAAGCGACAAACCATCAGGGACCCGAACTAGCTACTCTAGATACCCCAAGGTGGGGCCGGCCTCAGAAGTCCTAGGCCTTAGGCGTCAGGATGTTTTAGACGAAGGCTATCCAGTGAGAATGACGGTCCGCAGAACCGCCTTCCGCTAGAAGCCTTCGGCCTGGGAGCGCGACTCTGACTCTAGACTCTGCGGAGTGTGAGAAGTGACGCTCCCTGAATGAGGGGCTGGAACACGGTAGGTTGGGACTGCTCCCGCCCAGCAGCCCCTGCTGACCACATCAACATCCTCGGAGGAAGAGAGGTAAACATGTGCTCTTACTCGAGAAATTTTTATCCCAAGAGCCCTTGCATATCTAACTTCTCATAGTCAGATAAATACTTCATTTAATTTCTCAGAATTAAATGCAGCCAAACAACCAGATGAGTAAACACGGTCTGGTGTGATAAGATTCATATAAAAAAACAAAAATGATGTAATGCACGCGTTGCCTCGGCAGTGCGCGAGCCGCTCGGTCATACAAACAATATCAATCTCCTCGGAGAAAGATAGCTGCAGCAGCGAGCTCTCACTCAGAGGGGGAAGAAACCGCAGCGCTTCCGAAACTCGAGAGGGAGCACTAGATCTAGGGAACGCAGGTGGAGATAGGAAGAGCCGTCTCCAACACGTCCGCCAGATCATGTGCGATCCCCACGATCTCAATCGCCACCGTGCCTCAGCAGCAGCGGGACCGCAACCGCAAGATCACAGCACGTACCACCTCCTCAGAGCAGTTAACAGCGGGAATCAGCCCCTCTTTTTTTTTTTTTTCCGAGAGCTGACTGTGTGAGCTCCGCTCCCAGTAATGCTGCTCATTATAATATTAGGCATAATATTCTTGTGTAACTGATGCTTGTGCAACTGGTAAGCTCATCGATGCCCTCCATATTAACCGCCCTTGGAGGCAACTGCGGAGCATCGAGCCTCTCCCCGAGAGCAGGTGCTGGATCGTGTGGGTGAGAAAGATAGGGACTCGCCCATCTACATTCCCTCCATCGGATCCATACGCGAAACCCACGAGCACAGCCGCCTCTCCGCCTCGGCGAAAGCGGGGCCGGTGCTGCGAGAAACGCCGGTGAAGGCTCCTTCCTCAAAGAGAGCCTTCCGAGAGTGAAGCAAGACAGTAACAAACGCTCGCAATGCGGACAGTCAGCTCCATCTGCGTGCTTCGCTCCCAAGCAGACAACACACAAACTGTGTATGTCCCCACCTGAAATACAGCCTGAACGCTGCCTGCTCTCGCCCAAATGCTTATTTTGACTGAAGCTTTGACATAATGGAGCTTATAAGTGGACAAACACTAAATAAGACTTACAAACAGATAGCGACTGACACACACAAAGAGTGCTTGCTGAATGACAGAAAGCTGCCGCTGTATCCACCGCATGCGGTTTTAAGCTTCCCAGTCTCTACGTCACCCCGCCCGTGACGTCTCGCCATTCCATTGGAATGATTTCACACGTGATTCAAGCGGGTCCACCTGCAGGCGTTCCTATAATAGCGTTTCGAACGCAGCTCGGTTCCGATGGTGAAATTCCTCACCCGGGGACAGGGGAAGACCAACAGACCATGCAAAATACCAAAAATAATTGTGTAGATATTTTTAAATACTGCCAAGTAAAACATTGCAAACAACACTAAAATCAGAAAGAAGTACTTAAGCGACCAAGGCAAATGACAACACAGGGACAAATAAATCTTCAGAAAGATGTTCGGCAGGATTTTCTGTTTGCTTTGTTGTCCTTATTTTTGTTTTATTTACTTGTATATGTATGTATCCATTTATATTGTACATTTCTATGCCAAAAATGTAAGAATATATGGTTTTAGTGGTTTTTCAAATTTTGCTTTGCTTGAGAAAGCATGAAAATACACTGTTACATTGTTTTATTTTTTTAGTTGAGTTAGTTTTGAATCAAACGCAGTGTGATTTTTGGCAAACGAGATCTGGAAGCAACAGTGAATTTTTCCGCTTGGGCGAATGCTACGCAGACAGCTTACCTCACAAATGAAATTACCCGCATGCCAGCAAACCAATGAGAACACAGATCAATCCTCATAGCAATAGAGCTGAGGCGCCAAAGCTGCTGGTTATCCGCTCACCCGGAAGCTGCCGTAATGGCACCAATTTACAGAAAATTACTGTTGTTTGGCAAAAAAATTATTTTACATAATTATTCACCCCATTTTATTAACTTTAAGTTACATCTCAAATGAAAAGGGATCATTTATAATCATGTTTATATTAATAAGCCCACAAACTAATTCTCTCAGAGGGCCTGGGTATGCAGAGCATTCACAGCTTATATGGACGGAATGCCTCTGGTTAGTGTATGTGTCTGTTTTATTCCTGAGAAAAAAATACAAAGGCCAAAAACTGCAGTGTCTGACAAAAGTCGCTCCTAATATGGGAAATTAGTGTATAAACTGGATAGCAAAAAAAAATAATAATTGGTTTGCAAAATGATGCATTTGAACAGAATTTCAAACATTTCACTGTTGTATTGTGTTCTGGATGCTGCTCAGGTCTCCTTATGCAGATCTGCAAAGGACTGGGACTGGACAAGGAACTGATGATGCACAGAGATTTATCTGAACTACAAGAATTATGATATTATTCAAAATATTATATTAATCAAAATCCTATGTATTTCTAAATGCTCAAAGAGACTCAGCCTGACTTTGATTTGACTTGGCCTGTAACACACTGGTCAACGCAAAGCATCATTTCGGGGGAAAAATATTCTTCTTTAACTCCTGGGACAAGCCAATTTATATGTATTTAGTAGTATTATCCTCCTCAATTAGCCTGCAAAATACAGGGTCACTAGGCTTAATGTTGGTGTCAAGAACTGCTCTCTGATCATCCCTGATTTTGCTAGAACTCAAGCAATCCTTTTCCATGATGCCAACAAGACTCAAACAAAAGCCATCTGCCCTTACATTGATCTGGCAAAGATCTTTGAAGTCTGGGTGGACAGTTTATGGCTCATGCAGTGAGGGGCAGAGAAACAGACAGAAAGGAAGAGATGTTTCACTTAGAATGCTGTCCTAAATGGAGAAACAAGAAACTTCCCCTGCAAAAAAAAAACTCCTCTCACCTTGTCCTCCTATTGAAGTCTTTTCTCCAAGAGATAATGATTGATAAAACAGATGCTGCTCTGAACTTCCAAGCTTCATATAATAGCAATTTTTTCAGCAGAGCTTCATGTTATTGTTCAAGCATCAGCATTGTTAAGAGTTGTTACAAGTTCAAGAAATAAGGTACACAATGGTGCTAAAACAGCTGATATTTCCAACTCACATAGATTTCAGTGACTTTTCATTTGCCAAAGATGTGGTGACTGTTTGTGGGTGATGCTAAACAGTGCGGTATATTTTGCCCTGTTCATCATCAATTGTGCTGTTTATGTCAGTGATTAATTTAATCATTTTGCTCTTGCATTTAGTCTGAACCTTCAAGTGCAGTCTTCCAGTTAAGCTGGTGTTGTGCTTCCATTTTAAACAACCTGGGTAATTCATTTTAAAATGCAGACACCATACTGGGTGGCTGAGGACATCAAATGGATAGACAAAACAAGACATTTCCTGATGTTTCAAAACATCGTTCCAATGTAAATCTTAACAAGGCTTTCACTTTAAATGTGTTGTGAAGTCATTTTAAAACCTGTCAGTGGTAATTACCACAGCACATACACAAACACATACGCTATTAACAGAGTTTATGTATTTAACCTGGAATATCGCTATGTAATTTTGCGACACTGTATGTAAAGTCAACAATTCACACTTCAATGCTGATGTCATTGCTGACAAAAGAAATGGAAACCAATTATTGAGCAAAAGTGGTTGAACTAAACTTGTAAAGGTCCATTCAAATCCTGAAAGACCTTTTAGGAAGCAAAGATAAGGAAATGAAGAAGACATCAAATTGCTGGATAGGAAGTTTTGCTCCATGACAAGATCTGGGTAAGACTCCTTGTCTACTCCTTATGCTATTTTACAGACTGAGCATTTGGGATGGAGACTGCTTCTGTGATTGTTTTTCAATAGGATGTTCTCTGAAGGGTTCTGTTTGAGTCTTTTTCTCTTCCTCCCATGTTGTGCTGCCAACCATCACAATAGCAGAAGTAAGTCAAACCCTTTCATTGATCATAATTAGGTCCACCCTCTTCCCTCCCAACAACGCTGGTATAGCACATGCCACATTGAATGTGTCCCTGGGCATTTTAAACTAAGGGTGGAGGAACACAAATGTCTTTGCTGTTACCTCATTTGACTCAATTTTCAACTCTGCTGCTTTCGTTTATATCTCTCCACATAGTTTAACATGTTCAATACTTAACAAAACCTGCCTTCCCCTTGGAGACCCTCTCTTTCCTGTTCTCAACCCTCATCGAACACACCGCACCACTAAGTCAAGGTCCTTATGAATGCTTGAAAAACTCTGAGGTGCATCCAAAAACTCTAAATCCAAGGAAAAACAAAAGTAAGGCATCAAGGCAAGTCCGAATCCAATATCAGCTTCACTTCCTGTCTCCCGAGATGCCTTCATCTGATCGATTTTTGAAGGCAGCATAGATGTATCCTGCACTGCTTTTGATATCCCACAATCCTGTGCATTCCATTCCGTGATGGTTGAGCTAAAAAATAAAGATGGCATCTGAAAGTTGCATTTTGTGGTCAGTTTGTGTGTAAATGTATATTTCTGACTAGCTTTTTGCACTTTTAATGTTATTTCTAGCGAGAAATCAGTATTATAGTAATTAAATATTTGTTTAGTTCTCACAAAAACTCGTTCTATTTTGTTGTAGATCATTAAACCGTTACGCTGCCACAGAAACCTGTCCGAAATCAGTTTCATGAGGTGCCTTCATGCAAAAACGCTGCCTGCAAAGTCATTGCCTCATACGGCAGCAAGTCAGCTGCCTAAGTTTTCGGATGCTGCCTAAGTTTTCGGATGCAGCCTTAGTCAGTTGTGATAAAGCAGGATGGAAATAAGCTTTACAGGACAGTGAGAATCCTGGAGCAGGTTTGAAGAACTTTGAACTACAAACTACGTTTCACAACCAAACACAGGCAAGAATTGATACTGGAAATAATGTAAGATCACGCAATTCTCGAGTGAGAATTTATTTATTCCTGTTCGAATTTGTAGCTCGCATTTGTATCTCACAGGCATCGGTGACACATCAGCACTTCTCTCAGATTGTGTCTTTGATAATACACACAACGCCAGTGGTTCTCAAACTTTTTACAGTTGAGATTTAAATGAGATTTTCTTGTTCAGAAATGAGCAGGTGTGCTGTGGGGGTGTCAGAGAATGGATGGCGAATCCAGTTGTTTGCATTGGGGAAGTATTTGCGCCAAGGGCATAGCTTTTGACATTGGTGGGGACATAACAGCAGAACCCCCCCATTAAGAACCAAGGGTTCCCAAACTTTTGAATGGGGTTATTTTAATAACTTCATCTATTTTTTTTTCTTTTGGACTAAATGTATAAATTTTTTATGTAAAATATCTTACTCAGGGCAGTACTAAATAAAAAATAACATGCATTTTGAATGATCTCTCTTATTTTGTTAAAATTTTTCACATTTCACAGATTCTGCAAGGGGTTCCCAAACTTTCGCCATGCCACTGTGTATATATATATACATATACAGTGTATATATGTGTGTGTGTGTGTGGCTGAGGGTTTTCTTCAGTGCCAATGTATGTAAAGCCAAATGAAATATGTTTCTCATCATATTTACGCCTCATTGATGGTCTGTTTGGACTGCTAGTAATGGTGAGATGGCGTTTTAGCTTCAAATGCTTTGCTGTCAGTGTCAGCCATAGCATGTGGTGCATTCACGCTCGCTACTGAAGTACTGTCAGAGGGACCTGGGGTACTGCTGTCAGAGGGTTGTTGATCAGCGAGTAGCTGCGAGTAGAACTATTCTGTGACTGCAGGTCGAGCTTTTTGTGGCCACTGGTCCATTTTACTTACTGCTTCGTTACCTATAGCCTTGTGATGTCAATAAACTTACTTGTGGGAAGTCAAGATGTGCACTTATGCATACATTTTTTTTACCAGAAAATATGGGGTAATTTGATTGGATGTCATGGATTTGACCTTTTATGGCACTACCATTTTTTGTTTGTACACTAGAGGGGGCACACGCTTATATATTTTGCCTGTAAGAAACACACACTCTGCTAAATGTTATTTAAGAGGGTAATATCATTAAATTTAACGGTATACCTTTTGGTTTCATGTACCCCCTCTCTACACCATTTTGAGACTACTGCACTACACAATTTTCACTTCACGACAGCACTGATTTGCCTCTGATTTTGGGCATTTGCAATTTCCACAAAACTGTCGCTGATTGAAAATTGAGGCTAAAATCGTGCAGCGTGTACCCGTTAACTAGTTGCTAATTTTCTGTTCTGTTCATGGTTAGCTACAGCTTCTCTAACTCTTTCCTCACACCTGGCTGCTCAAACTGTGACATTTGTTAATAGAGAGCTTAGTGGTGACCTCCAAAGGCTTCTTGGTAGGGGTTTACCGATACCAACATCGCTTCCCATTGAAGTGAATTGGATCATTTTCAATGAAGGCCACTATAGGCCATTATTTTGAGCATGTTTTTTTTTTTTTTAATTGTCATTACTTCCTTTTCTGTTTGATTTATAAATTATCATGCAGACCTGTGTTTTATTTGTTCTTATCGGTTCCCTTATTTAATTTATCTTGGTTTATTGGCTCACTACTCAGTCTTGAGTTTAATGTCCCTTTGCACACTGTGATATTTGTAAGAAAACCTTTGTTGTTAATTTTTTTTTTTAGCCCTTGCTGTCTACATTTGGGTAACCCAGCAAGTTGGACTGCATTGTAGGGGAGGAAACTCCAACCAACCAAACAACACCAAAACCTAAGTTTGATTTCTAAACATGCATAGGATTAAAGAAACAATGGACAGACATGAAAAGGTCTTCCATCAAATTATGACCATCTACAAGGCCACTCTGAGACAATTTAAAAAATAACACAAACCTTAACAATGGTCAACAAAAATGTCTTAGGTTGAGGGATCACTACAGGTGCCAACACAGCCCACTATAATCCCTAAGGGCTTTACAGTTACTAGCCCCGAGTGCTAACTGTAGGGATCCAAGCAAGTGCGAACGCCTTGCAATACATTCTTAAAAATAAAGGTTCTTTACTGGCTTCAGTGGTTCCATGAAGAACCTTTAAAGTCGGCATGAAACAGATGTCGCAATTGTCTTTTTTTCTCTACTGTGACGTATATCCAAGTGAAACAGCATCTGAAATGAGAAGGCGGGACTTGATTTCGTCCTTCGGGAATTGATTGGATCGTTGGAAGTTGGGGCGTTGCTAACAAAATGGAGGCAGATCTGAATGCCAGTTTGCAGTTAGTAGTGGGGGATTTCTCTCCACTGGATTCACAGCCGACGCCCAAGCATGAATAAATGTGTTATTTATTAAGGATGACGATGACGATCAATGGCACAAAACATGCCTTAACAGCGTGCGCAAGAGAGAGAGAGAGAGAGAGAGACTGCCTGAATGACTGAGTTCTCCATCAGGTTAAGTCATATTCATAAAAAAAAATAGTTTGCGATGTCCTAAGAGTAATGTTGTCGTAATATCCTAATATCTTTTCAGTGTTTAGGGGTAATGTACTCCCTCATGACTGGTGTCAGCTTTCCCCCTGTTGTTTATCCCAGCGTTTACCCCTCACGTCACTAGCTCCGCCCTTGCGCCATAGCTCGTGACCGGAAGAGAAGATGAGTCGTTTTGAGGGGGAGGGGAGGTTAACTTTTTGATTAAAGATTAGGAGGGCACATGAATTAAAAAAAATAATAAGTGCATGGATAAATTATTTATAATAAACACTACAGTTTTCCATTAAAAAATAAGAATTTTCTATTTTGATTTCATGGTGACTTTAACATCCATGGAACTTTTCCATTGTACAAAACGGTCTTTATAGTGGAAAGTGATTCTTTAGATCATTACAAATGTTCTTCACACTAAGAAAAAATGGTTATTTTAAGAACTGTTCACTGAAAGGTTATTTGGGGAACCAAAAATGGTTCTATGGCATCGCTGCAAAAAACCCTTTTTTTGAATCTTTATTTTTAAAAGTGTATACATTGGCCTGTGAATGTCAGGTCCAAGTTTCCCAACAATCAATCAAAGGTGGTGTATATCATCTACTCACTGGGACTAACCTACAGTGCCACTGCCGTTTGGGAGCAGTACACTCTGCTGTGATATCATTATTTTCAGTGAAGAATTTAAATCAACCTTTCCAAAGCCAGGGAGTGGCTCAATGTGTCTTCTCAACCTGCATGAGAGGTGTTGCACTTTGGCCAAATATGTGGTTGAGGTCCAGACAGTGGCTGCACAGCTACAACCATCACAACTTTCTATTAAACACTGTCTAGGGATTTTGAAGGTTGAGTTGACCACAAGAAATCCTGTGCTGAGGTTCTGAGAGCCTCACTGATCCAGCCATCTGTCTTGACAACCAGATGAAAAGAGAGCAACAGGGTGAGCAATTTCAAGCCAGGTACTTCTCCAGAAATTCACAAGGCCAAGCCCAGACTTCCATAGTAATCTTACCAACCCTAATGCATTAAGAAGGCTGGCCATCTAACCAAGAATGGAAGACTTGTAACAAGTCTTACTATTTCATGGGGTCAAGAAGAACATCTCTTCTGCTAACATCGCTACTTTTATTATTTTATTTTATTTTTTTAATTTCTTGAATATTAACCTGGCCAAATGATGACTCAATGTAACTCTTATCAAGTTCAACTGTCTAAAATAACTACATTAGATGGAAGTTCAGGAGAAACCGATCAGGTTACATCTCCCTTCCAACGACATAAACTGACACTTAACCATTCTTACAAGAGCCAATCTTTCCATCTCATTCACTCTCCAAATTTCCAACTCATTATTTCCTTGGCTGATCCAACACAATCATCAGTTTGACTGGTCTTGTGTAAATGATAAATTATAAGATGGGGTAATAGGAGTCACAACGTATTACTGTAAAATCTTATGAAGTTGTTCATTTCCTCCCTAATCTGCAGCAACCTCTTTCAAGCCTTCTGATCTTCATGGGTCTCCAGCAATTTCTGCAGATTCCTTATCTGGTACAAATGTTTAGCATCACGTTTGGTGTGAACAGATTATCATTTTACTCTTATGGTATGTTCAATTTGAGAAGAGGTTTGTATGAATGTTCACTGCATTTTTGGAGACATGATGATTCAGCTCTTTCATTTTTAAAACCACATGGCTGGTTTTATAGTCAAAATGTTTCTGCCAGTCTTAACACATTTTTCTATCATTCCTTCACTGTTTCTTTCTCTCTTTCTTTTCTTCAAGGGACCAATAATTTTGCTGAACTTCTGTCTCTCACCTTCACTCACTCTCTCTCTCTCTGTCTGTGTGTGTGTGTGTGTGTGTTTAACTCTGCACCTCCTTGCATAAGCATTTCCAGATCTAAAGACATTCCAGCTGTGAACCTTCATATGGATGTTTTCACAAGTGGAGCTCTATGATCTGCTTCAAATCAGTTCAAGAGTACAGCAGCAGTCCATTCTTAATTCAAACTCCCCTCTCACTCTCTAAATAATCTGATCTGTTATCTGTGACCCAGATAACCAGTTAGGGCTTATGTTTTCTTTGTGATGCTGCAAATTACACTGTGGCCAGAAATGTTTAGGAAGAACAACCAAATTAACACTTTCTCATGAGGACAAAACGAAATATTATTTTATGAACTTAACTATTTTGTGGATGGTAAGAAATGTTTATGAACAGCAATTTGTGTATTTCTATTGTTCAGAACCTATCCCAGTTGCCTTCTATCTGAACTGTAAAGGGAAGGGGTGAGGCCTACTCACATAAAAAGACCAAACATGAGAGAACAACTAGATGATGTGCAGCCAAGACAATGATATATGATTCAGCAGAATGATCATAATCCATCATTACATTAAAACATCAGCATGCTAGTGCTAGGTGGACTGTCTCCACATTATTGGGAGAAGTAGAAAATAAAGTTCTCAAACATGGTCAAATTAAAATAATTTTCCAAATTGCCTACAAACCTGTAATTCAAATAAATAAATAAACCACACAATGAATATATATATTTAGTATAATACTATAATAGCATGATACTGACTTTAAAGTTTAAAGTTGATTTTTTTTCTTGATGTTTGCCCTGTACATGTAATTGCACACTGTAAGACTTACAAGTGACTTATGCTTACTGCTAAATATGTATGATAATAATGCAGTTCTTTGAAGAGATAGTAATAGTATTAATATGTTGTAGTGACCAATGTTGTTCGGGTTGAATTAATCACTGTGGTATGTCTGGTCAAACGAAGATGATGCTTGCTTTCACTGACGATTTATTTCCATTAGAAATATGCAAGTATGTGTGTGTTTTTTTTAGATGCACGCACATGACTAAATAACACCACTCTAGGAAATGAGGAAAACTCTTGTGCGCTCCACACTCTACGAATTCATAACAACAACTCCCGCTTGTTATTATGCATTTTCCAGCACATTCTAGCATGCACTGTAATTCCTCAAGGGGGCATTAAGCAGTCATTAGTCATTGCATGACTTTAGTTAGTTAGCATAGTCATTGAATAGTCCAACTCTCAGTAAGAAAACCACACTAATATAACTCTATTTCCTAAGAATGTCTGAATACAGAGCCCTTCGTATTCATGACAATCATGTCTGGTTGCACTTGGTCTTTATCCCTCTGCCATTTATCATGAGTATGTAGGTTGGGCAGGTAGTACTTTGTTAATTGTGTCCAGAACTGATCAGCAAGCACTTGAGAGTGTCTCCACCTACGGCGGCTTAAGAGCTCTGTTTCATGATAAATGGTCTGTGGGTGTGATGGTCCTTGCTATGCCATGAGAAGGAGGTTTAGAGTCACCGGGTAAGGGTCATCAATATCTGTGGGCATGTAACCCAGAGGTTTAGAATTCATGATACCTTCTATTTCAATGAGAACAGTGTTCAAGACCTCCTCAGTCATACTTTGCCCTTGTAAAGTGGTATACAGAGCAGACTTGATAGATCTGAACTCACGTTACCAAACTCCTCCAAAATGGGGACTACTGGGAAGATTTAAATCTAAATTGTATTTGCTTTTTGGCAAGCTCTGTCTGCAGGGCAGGACACAATGATTTGAATGATTCTTGTGAAGCATCTTAGAGCCATCAGGAATGAGTCAGTATCATGGCTGCTTAAAAGGTCGATGTGGACTGCATGGGTTGTCAGGCATATAAACTAGATGCCCCAACGTTTCTCACATTGTCTACCTATTTTAACAGTAAAGGGGCCAAAACAGTCCATTCCTGTAGAGAAGAATTTTGGTTTAAATATCTGCAGTCTGGCCTGAGGCAGATCGGCCACCTGAGGCACTGGTGGTTTAGCTCGCCACCTTTAACAATAAGGGCATGAGTGTTGCTGCCGTTTATCAATATTTACGGTGGAACTCTGCAAAGACCCGTTCTGAACCTGGGTGATGAAGCTTTTTGTCTATGTCCTGAATGAGAAGTTTGGTACTTTTGTGGGATGGATCTAGGACAATTGGATGGATGACATCTGCATCCAGTTATTGACAAATGAGGCCCACTGTACTGTCATACTCGGGTGCCAATGTTATCAGGCGGCTAGAGGACGGTACTGGTTTACCTGTGACTATAGAGTGGAAGTCCTTGGGAAAGCTGTCAATTTGAACTTTCCTTAGAATGTCTCTTTCTGCTGATTGATGATCCTCAGCTGAAGGATCCCCTTTGTTACCTGCTTCCACGTGGCGTAGAAGTGCTGTTGCTTCAATTAAGGCTTTAAAGCTACTAAACTGTTGTGGGTCAGGCAAGGACTGAACATCAACAACTTTTACATGAATACAGAAAGTAGGCTTCTTCAATTCAGCAGGATTCCCAGATGTGCTTATGTCGGGGGAAATGGGCCAGTAGCAGGGCGAGTGCCAGAGGTATTCTGGTCCTTGTCTCTATGTTTTGTCTGTGGCTAGTTCCTTTAGAGCCTTCCCACAAGTAATGTAGTCAGCTGTACACAGTTCCAACCAAGGCGCAGATAACTGGCAATTAGGGGATACTCTTGACCTGACTGTGAGGAAAGCTACCTCAACACCTCCCTTTGGATCCTCTGTGTGCATGTATGCTACAGACCCATAGGCTTTTTCAGAGGCATCTCTGAAGACATGTACTTGTTGACTACAGTTAAGGGAATCTAATTGGGAACTCGAAGTGTGAATCGGGAAAGGTGTTGCTGTTTTCTTTGCCAATCATGCCATGTTAGAAGAATGTCAGTTGGCAGTAGTGGGTCATTCCACTCTCTTTGCTTAACCCACAGACTCTGTATAAGAATCTTGGCCCGAGTGATATAGGGAACAAGGAACCTGAGTGGGTCATACTGGCTCACTACTACCTTGTATACATTTCTCATTGTGGGAGTTGGACAGTCATCAAGGCAGTTTTGGTATCCAAGAGTATGAGACTGACACATCCAACGTAATCCTAATGCAAGTTCTTGAGGATCTGATTCAGTTTGGTTAAGCCAAAGTTCACTGCTTTCTGATCTGGCTTCCTTTGGCAGATGATCAATCATATTAGGAAACTTGCATGCCCACTGTTGTAGTTCAAATCCTCCATCTGCCAACAGATTCCTCAGTGTGTTCACCAGCACTTTAGCCTCATCAGGTGTTGCGACACTCTGTAGGCAGTTATCTACATAGAAACACCTTTTGAAGGAGTGGCGGACATTGTCTCCTGGCTGACTGTGTCAACTATGTGCTTCGGTAGTGCATACATAGTGCAAAACAGACTGCAGGTAGTCCTGAATGGGAGCACTTGCCACTCGTAGATGCTAGGGGTTACCCTTTCTTCAGATAATGCCATAAGAATCAGAGGAGGGGTTTATCCTCAGGCAGTAGTCTTACTTGATGGAACGTGCCCTTTATATCGCTGTTAAAGGCCACAGCGTGCTCCCGGAATTGCAGCAACACACCAAGTAAGGAGGACCTCAGAGTTGGTTCAGGCAAAAGCAGGTCATTCAGGTTATTGCCTCTGTATGAGAAAGAACAATTGAAAACAGCTCTGTCCTGCTCTGGTACTTCAACCACATAGCCTGCCTGTAACAGTCTGTGAATTTCAACTCTGTAAGCCTCTGACTTTATAGGATCTTTAGCCAGACGGTTGTCTGTGCTACACAGATTCAGCATTACAGCTAGCTTTGTAGCATGTAATTTTAGCATGTCCTTAACTATTAAGAGAGGCGTGGCATAGCGTTGTGTCCCATTGATATCGATTCGGCTTGCATCTAACAGGTTGATGGCCTCTTGATCTTTTTTGGGTCTGGTGGCAAGATTCTCACTCCTGTAGGGCAGTACATCAAATTGCCAGAGCTTCTCAACATGTCTGAACAGCTTATTGGAAGGGGAACACATCTATATGTTGAGACATTGCTGGGTCAGAAGTTGATGTTGCACAAGCTTAGCAGGCTGTTGGACTGCCCAGCCTAGTCGTGTCTTAACCTCTGCAGGTCCACCAGGAGGTCCCAAGCATGCAGGCTCAATTGGGGTAGCTAATGCCGAGTTCACACTGCACGATTTTAGCCCGATTTTTCACTCGCCAACAGGTTTTGTGAAATCACCCACAAATGCCCGACATCGGAGGCAAATCGGTGCTTGTGCACGCGAGTGACAATCACGCAGTGTGAATTATCAAAGACGCGATCTGAGAGAATCGCCATGCATCGCCGACAACGCGAAATATTTGGCATGCTAAATATTTGGAGCTGTCGGCGATTCACAATCACTCTGTGTGCAATGATTTCTGACTGAAAAACACATCGGCGATGACCTACAGCCAATGAGAGACCAAGATACAGGGCAGCGGGAAGTTCAGGAGGAGTTATAGACCAGAATATCAGTATTGTAATAGATATATGAACAATTATATCATACAGAAACAAGCACAAACATTTGCTTGACCAGCCACAACATCAGCATAACAGTTACTGCAAAATTATTTACCTGCAACTCTTTGCAAAACACCCAATCTCTGTTCCCTGCATCTCCCACCTGCATAATCTGTTTTTTTTCTCCTTGTAGCTGGAAATCAGCTCACACAATTGGTGGGCTATATATATTTAAAATAATTACAGTCTTGCTCGCGAGAACTTAGGTCTGACGCACGTGTGTTTTCGCGTTATTTCCTTATCACTTCTTGCGTGTGTTTTGTTGTGAAACGTAGTTTGCGGACCAGACAGAGCTGTCGGCGATTCTTCCTGACAGTGAAGTCATGCAGTGTGAAACCCCCTGTCGCCGATCCATCGTGCAATGTGAACACAGCAGCAACTGACTACTACCCTAGATAGTCACGCAGTGTGAAAACAATGGCGATACGACAAGTTTGAAAATCGTGCAGTGTGAACTCGGCAAAAGTGGGGATAGTCAGGCCGATCAGAAGGAGGGGCCTGCAATACTATCAACGGAAGGGATTGGCAGCCATGAGGTGTCTGCATTTATGCTGTAAAGTGGCAGCTGGGCATGTGTGTTCGGCGAGCCCCAAATGGTCTGCAGTAAATGCCCTGTGTATCTTAAACACTTTATGAGGCTGACAGGCTGGAGAGATGGTGAAGGAGACTGAAGTACCATTTATGATCTTCACATCCTGCCTAACAGTTCTCAGAGCAAGGTTTTCTGTTTTACCATGTAGCTTCAGTTCCTTGGCAGCTGCTTGCAAAAGGATGGTGCGTTCTGAGCCATGATCCAAAATGGTAAATGTCTCAAGGGCATGTTCATCATTCCGAAGAATTACTTTTGTGACCTTTAACAGTACTTGACTGCAACCTAATAGTCGGTATAGGTACAGGACCACACTGGCATTGCTGACAAGATAAGTGTTCTCATTGACTGGTCTTTCATTTAACTAATGAAGTGCCTCGAGATGTTTGCCCTTACATACCTTACAACTTGTCTTTAAATGGCACTGTGCTGCCTGATGAGCTTATCATGATCTCTTATTTGTTTTCATCCAATTAGGTTTATGTTCTTTGGTGAGTTGGCTGAAATTCTGGCATTAATTCAGATAATGCTGGGTATTTGTGCAGTAGGGACAGAACATTTTTGGTTTATCTCTCTTCTGGTCAGGGTGTTCTTTTCTGTCTCAAAGAAACTCAAAACCAATCTCTTGTATTTTCAGCTTGTATTCAAGCCAGTCCACAAAGTGTAAAAGAGTGGGGATGTGAATATTCAAGGGAAACACATACCTTTTGAACTCAGCTCGTAAGTTATGGGGCAACTTGGACAACAGCCTTGTTACGTGTGAGCCACACTGGAGCTCAACGCTGCCACTATCCCCCAATTTGTCCAGCATGCCTACCAGTGCTCTGACTTTCAATGCAACCTCTTGAACCCACTGGATTCATGACTACAGATAATAGGATCGTCCATCAAGTCAGCAGACCGCCGCAAGGATAACTAGTGAGGTTGCCCATATTGCTCAGTGAGAGAGGCCATGGTATCTGAATAGGGCCTACTGGAATTGATGTAAGAAGAGTGTCCTCAAACTTCAAGTGTTCTAAGAGAATTTGATATTTAAATCTCTTAGTAGCATCCTCGGGTAGAAGATTGTCTAATGAGACCTTCAGTCGTGTGAATTCCTGTGGGGTCTCCCTTACTGAAGTCAGGGCTTGTGGGCTTACAGCCTCTCTATATCTTCTCTTGCTGAAGGTAGTAAGGATGCTGTCTAGTATCTCTATAGCATGGCGTACTATTTGTAGGTGCTGTTCGGTGGTGCCTGAAAAGTGGATAGTTGTGTGCCCTCTGTTGTGGAGTTGTTGCCATAGGGTAGCTCTCAGTTTCACAGTACTCAGGGGCATGGACATGAGGGAGTTTGATCTCTATTCCCTAATTTTCGAAGTCTAGTAGTTAATTCCGCCACCAAATTGGGTATGTTGTGTCTAGGAGGTAGGGTTTGTTTATTCACTGAAGGAGGAAGGATATCGTTATCCACTACAGGTGACAGTGGCCATTCTTCATAATCTGGTGAAGGGGCTCGACTTGCTTATGACTGGGCTCTGTCATATGGCACTGATCTTTGGTGGAGTGAGCATGCTGTGTTAGCACTCATTTGCTGCTGCATATCTAGCATGGTAGACTAAAGTTGTTGATTTTCTCGTTTAAGCTCCTGAACCATTCTCAGAATCTCTGATACATCCACCTTTGTGACTGGGTGAGATTCAGGTGTACTCTCATATCATGGTCCAATGTGTAATGAGTGACTTACGAATCTCTGGTCTGTCCCTGTGGCATAGTCACTCAATGGCTGATAAGTGAGAGGGGTAATCTTGGCTACCCTTTCAGTGTGAGGCTCCTGTAACTCTCTGGGATGAGGGAATGTATGAGTAGCTGGAGACTGTTGGTCATAGCGGGGGAGAGAAACCTCATAGCATTAACAAGGCTGGGGATGTATTCGATGATTTTTTTTTTTATTTTTTTTTTTGTGTTTTTTTTTTTTTTTTTTGATTTTTTTTTTTTTTTCTTAGGAGGCACATTAGTGACCTGTCCTTCTCTGATCCTCTGGTATCCAGCTCGAAGGACCAATGTTTTGTAGTGACTAATGTGGTTCGGGTTGAATTAATCACTGTGGTACGTCTTGTCAAAATGCAACGAAGATGCTACTTGCTTTCACTTAGGATTTATTTCCATTAGAAATATGCAAGTATGTGTGTGTGTGTGTGTTTTTTTAGATGCACAGACATTTACCACTCTAGTAAATGAGGAATACTCTTGTGCGCTCCACACTCAACGGATTTATAACAACAACTGATGCTGCTTATGACGCACTTTCCAGCACATTCTAGCATGCACAATATAATTCCTCAAGGGGGCGTTAAACAGTCCATCATCATTGAATAGTCCAACTCTCAGTAAGAAAACCATACTAATATAAACATGTAAAAATAAATAAAAAATTTAGACCTTAGAGTGTCTGAATACAGAGCCCTTTGTACAGTGGCGGGCCGTGCATTTTACACCTAGGCCTTCAGTGGCGTCCTACATGAATTAATCCATCTCTTCATACATCATAATGATGCCACGGCTATAGAAACCATAAATATTACACAGTAACGCAGTATAACATGGCACTACATAACAGACAGGTACCTTATGTAGCGAGAATTAATTTCCAATTACTAAAGAAAGAAACCCAATTAAAAATTAAAAAACATACATCATATGTAGTTGAAGCATTAACCTAACAAAATGACAAATACAGTCCATCCGATGTTCTTAAAGACATCTATTCACCCAAACGCATTTATACCTTACATATAGCATTGGTATAAAACAAATAATGTGATTACATGTGTTTTAAAGTTGACCTAAAAATGTAATGTTCTCTTACTGCTTTATTTCGTCTTCACGAGTCTCCCCGCCGGTCTGCCAGTGCACTGCGGGAGGAAAATACTGGTTAGCATAGCTTTACTAGGAAAGTGAGCAAGTAACATTAAAATAATTCACACAAGACGATGAAGAAAAGTGTATACATGTGTTTTAACATACCTCTGTGACTCTCATCTCCCGCTGGTCTGCTTCTGCCAGCGGTGCTGCGGCCGGAGGAAAAGACCAGTTAATACAGCTCAACTCAGGAAACTGAGATATTCTTACGGAAACTTAAACCTGGCTTTACATCGCGCAAATAACATCAGCATGCAATGCATCAAGCGATAAAAGAGTCAAAAATGAAAATTAAGCTACCATACTCTAGTGGTTTTTCATCTTCACAAGTCTTTCACAGAGCCGGTGCCGAGGAGGTGTGTGGTTGTTTTTCGCAGTCATTAGGACTACTGTTTTTAGGCAAATATTTTTTCAAAATGCACTGAAAATCTAAACCTGAGAAACAGAAATAAAAGTTTTACTAAGTTTTAATAAAATGATTTACAGTGATGCTGTTTGCTAGCTAGTATGCTGACCATCCAATCAAAGGAGGAGAAAATGCTGACGTTATCGTTAGCCAGCTAAATGGCCCTGGTGCTGCCGACTCTAAATCTGATTGGTTAAAGCAATGGTTTCATTGCCATTGATTTTAAGCTACAGACGCCTGCACTGTTGATTCTGAAGGCCTTAAGGCAGATTTCTTTGACCCTGGCAACACGATTACTGAAATATGATTGGATAAAAGCTCTAATATAAACATACACTGCTGGAAGCAGTGCAACCAAGAGAAAAGCTATGAAAAGAATAGACTATTGGAAATAATTTAATACGCATTCATGGAAAAATATATTAAAACTAAATCAGTGGTTCTGATAGTGTTTAGGCCAGCAGAGAAGGCTTTGCTGGCCCTGACGGCCCACCACTGCCTTTGTAACAATTAACAAGGTAAACGAATTGTGCCTGATTAGCAAATGTTAGCAAAGCTACAGTATTTATTCATAGATTAGATTGACATAGTTGCATGTGACATAGTCCTAAACATGTCAAAATGTTGTTGCAGTTGCTTTCTGTGCATTGCTCTGTAGTACAGTCCAGCGTACTTTTAAAAAAAAAGAGTACTTATTTACGGAAATACTGTATACTTTAAAACCATATACTTAAGTGTGAACTAAATTAAATGTTTTCAGATACTTAATACCAAGTGGTTTACCATTTAATGAAAGCATATTATAGTCTACATTTATATTAAATGCAATGCTAATTTATTCATCCTCAGGCAATCCAAGATGTAGGTGACTTGAGTAACTTGTAGATCTGTGCTGCTCGAGCCACAAACTGTTTCAGACGGTTCAGTCTGATTTGCTGAACTGGTTCAACTAGTTCACTAAAAAGAACCAGTTTCGAAATAATGATTCGTTTGCAAACCGTACCTCACTGCAGATTGTTTGCCTGAAGCTCTGGATTACAGATAATAATGCTGTAAATAATGTTCAGTTATTTGCACAGACTGATGGTTTCGCTTCATTAGACCTTAATATATGGTCAACACAAAATATTTGCGTCTGATATGCATTTTTGACACTAAAAGTGACGGTAGCTGTTAACTTGCTTTTTATGAATCACCAAGGATCACGTTTTCAGCTAAAAAAATATTCTTTACTGTTCTACCGAAGAAGAAAAAAGTAATCTACATCTACAAATTTCATTTTCAGGTGAACTATCCCTTTAAAACGTAATGTAAAATCAAATAGCACACTAAAGTATGCTACATTTGCTTTAGTGCGCTACTCAACAGATCAAAATAAGTGTACATCTTTAAAGCACGACAAAAGCTAATTAAAGCAATTATTAAAAAATTTACTTTGACACTATTACAAAGTGCACTTATTAAAAGTGTACTTAAGTGTGTTAAGAAAGTCATAAAAAGTGTCTCTCTTTAAGTATACTTAAGTGGCCTTTTATTTCATTAATATTATATTATAGGCAAGTACAGTGCTCACGGTACACAGTAGATATGTCAGATGAAGTGCTCTTGATCAGAGGTTCTTGGAGATGTTGTGTGCTATCGGGTTGGCTGCATTGAGCACGTGAAAATAAATAAAAAAATTTTTTTTTTTTTTTTTATAAAATGAATGAGCAGTCTAAATCAGATGCAAGATACACCATCAGGATTTCCTCTGGTACTTCCTAATAGCAGGTGTGGCAAAGTAAACAAAGCTTCAGACAAATCTGACTTTAATGGTTTTCATGAATTTGTTGAAGCATGTTAGGCAGCACGCTGCCCATAAAGCACACGTAAAACCGTTAAAGCTGCTTCGTTATTCTTTCATACTTTCAAAAAATAAAAGTTTAGGTTATATTTTACCTTACCACATCAATAGCCATCAAAACACAGGGATGGACGTAAGGGTCTGGTAATATTGCATTCATGTTTTGAAAACTTTTTCGTTGTCAAAACACCACATAAAGAAGCAGAAGACTGTGAGGCCAGCTATTTCCTTGGCAAGTTCCCAACCAGCAAATTCACCCAAGATGCCATTGGATTCCCTTATTTCTGCAGGGTACTTTGTTGTTGTTAGCTTTTGCTTTCATTGTTGATGAGAGTGTTATTGATGCTGTTGCTTTGTTTACAGCTGTTATTGTCACTTATAAATAAGCGAAGAGAGAGAGACCCTAAAGATTGCATCTTTAAAACAATGACTCAGATGCAAACAGGCTCATAGAATGGAAAATCCCATTTCACGTTCTTCTAAACTTTTTCCAACATATTCTACACACAAACAGCCAGAGCACTCGTTTTGGATTGCCTGCTGGTGGAACATAAGAGGAATAATCTGTCTCATGGAGAAATATCTGCTGAGAAACGATCAGGGATCAAAATATAGTTTTATGAATGGAAATGGAATGGAAACAGTAGATGTGCACTGAAAAATCTGAACATGAAAAGAAAGTCTTGGATCTACATCTCATCTCAAAGCTTCATTAATGATATTACATATATATAGATATATATATATATATATATATATAAATACAGTATATGTCAATGTTGTAGCACCAAAAAGTCATAGAATTTATTTAATAGTAATCTTCCAAACTCTCTCAATTTATGAATGGAAATAAAAGTAGATGTGCACTGAAAAGTTTAAATATTAAAAAAAGAAAGTCTTGAATTTACGTCAGTATCGACATATTGACATTATAATATGGAATGTGGATTTTTCCACATTTAACTCTTATCTTTAAAGCCATTACTTTTCTGTATTCAACTGTTCTCATGATTCAGATCAGCCTATAGGTGATGCTAGCATGTTTTGTTTTTAAGTGTTCACATTTATTTATCTATTTGATATTGGAAAGTTGGAAAGTTGAGAATAAATCACTTTCGCATCTTAATGTGTTCTCTGCAGTTTTACAGAGCTCTTTTTCACTGGAGAGGAGTTTCACACAATATTTTGTATAGTACAATTAACCCTTTATTTTAAATGACTAAAAAGTCTGCATTGTCCGACTAAAAAAAGGCTTTTTACATGTAATTTTTAAACTATGTGACTTTAAACAAGCATTATCCCCATGACGGGAAGACATGAGGTAGTGGGTAAATCAGTGATGGCACCACACACAGTATTGAATGAGAACTCCCTATTTGCCCCGCAGGACTCGTGGGCTGACTCGGCATTTGAGGAATGCAATGATAATTGCTGTCACTTTGACTCGGCTTGTCTGTTCTGAAGCAGTTTCATATGCCAAAACCCCTGTATGTGACCCAGAGCTTATCATTTAATAATTGCTAATAACTACTGTGATTCACAATACATGGTATACAATCATTTTAATTAAAGAATGAGGATTTATAATTGGCTCTGTCAGTAAAGTGCTGCCTACTTGAATAAACTAACTTCATTATTATATTGTATTGTCTCCATAGCAACCAAGAACGCAAGCTAGTTTCATTTCCGCTGCAATCGTTTGTGGTTACCTTCAAAATCATGAAAATATATCACATACCACAACAGTGACAGCCCCTTTTTTTTCTTCTTTTTTTTTGTTTTTTAAATATTCTTTCCATTCATTTTTTTTTCATAGGGATTTTAAAAATTCTTCCGTAAACAGTTACAAGCCTTCTGCGATAGCTCACAACTTTGCTAACCTCGTAAAAATGAAATCAAAAGCTAAATAAATATGTTAAGTAATTGATTATTTCATTCATTGTTTTGTTAATTAATTAACAAAAAACAAATAAATAAATGGGCCAATGAAACAGACTGTGTACAAAAAATAAATAATACTGTTACAATCTAAAAATAGAAGCCATTGATTAACAACTTCAGATCTCATGGAAGGTCTGTATTGAAAGGTGTGTTTATACGAAATCTGTTTCTCTATGGAGAAAATGAATAGGATTGTTATGGTCTTTGTTATATAATTTATTTTGCTTAATCCTTCTATCCGGCAGTGTCTGGAGAGCAGGCAAATATGAAGAGCTGGATGGGTGTGTGGAGGAGGGTGTTTGTTCTCTGCTGCCGGCCTTGGCGGGACAATAGCGAGCTTCTGAAGCGCAGAGTGGTGGGATGAAGAAGATGAGGAGTCAATGAGTGAAGAGGAGGCAGCGATATGTCAGCTCTTGACCCAGCCATGAGTGTAGGAGGCCTGGCTCAATTACACAGTACAGCCCAGGACTGGATTATGGGATAAATGTCCTGCTAATTATTTTGCTACAAATGTCAGTTTCCTGTTTGGCTGTTTTGTTCCTATTTGACTTACAGATGATATGTGTGCATTTTTCAGTGTTAAAATTGTTCTGCTATCCCATATCGGTATACGTGGCATTTGATAAAAATAAATGTATTTTATTATTTTATCTTATTACATTATTATTATTTTTCATTAGGGCCTAGCTACTTGGCGGACAAAACCCAATTAAACTGATATTCAATTGTTTTTTTTTCTTTCTGTAATCACATAATCTATCTATCTATCTATCTATATAATATATTAAGTCAGCATTACGTCCATTATTTAAGAAGAAAACTAAGGCTTAGGTGTTTTGAATCTTAAAATTAGCTTGAGCATTGTCCTGAGGACAATTGCATGCATGTATCAATTAATCAACTAAATCTTTTTTTTTTTTTTTTTTTTTTCTTTTTTTTTTTTTTTTTTTTTTTTGTTTTTTTTTTTTTTTTTTTTTTTTTTTTTTTTTTTTTTTTTTTTTTTTTTTTTTTTTTTTTTTTTTTTTTTTTTTTTTTTTTTTTTTTTTTTTTTTTGTTTTTTTTTTTTTTTTTTTTTTTTTTTTTTTTTTTTTTTTTTTTCGCTTACTACTCACTTATACTATATGTATAGCAAACAAAATTAATGGGGCACCAAAGTGTACCATATTTATGGAAAGTGCATTTTACTCACAAAATTGCATTTCATTTTTGTTTGTTTGTTTTGTTTTCAACCAGCAAGGATCAGACAGCATTATTTCTCATGTCATACTCAGGCTGTCTGTCAAGCTTTTGCAGAACCCATATAAAGACCAGAATATCCCAGAAGAATAAATGCTGCAAGAACAAGATAATGCCATTGCTTAAAGAGCTATCTACATCTTTGCATTTTAGCTCGTTCATCCACTGAGTTTCTTTCAAAATCAATCGTGATTCCGAGCCTGACATCAGAGCCGAGAAAGAACTGCAGGAGATCTGATAGAGCGTGAAAGATCTCCATCACAGACTCGTCTTTTCCTCAGAATCTTCCTCTCGTTGCCTCCAGCTCTCTGGGCACAGAGCCAAAGGCAGGGAGCACCTTGGGCATCTCCCTCTCAGTGCTCCTGAATCAGAGGCTATGACTCACGCCCCATTGACGTTTACAAACCGCTCCAACCTTCAGCAGTGACGCCACCGCATGGCCTACAGGAGTTACTTATGCTGCAGGGCAAATCGGCGCGGTTAAATCAGACCAGCACACTGGGGAGAACAACACTTCACCGTGTGTTTTCTGCATCCAGTGCTGGCTTTTTATACACACACACACACGCCCACTCACGCATACATACTCCTACACGCTCCTACACTTCAAATCTCTCAAGACAGGCTTAGGTTTTACTGCAGCAGCCTGTGAGTTTGAGGTCAGAGCACATCTCTCCGACTCATACGGCATTCACATCCAAACCAAACATCAACACGTATCGCTCGTCCCAATTTTATATGTTCTGACTGCTCATGTCTAAAGGAAAGAGAAAAGACATTTGTCTCCGGACCAACACGTGAAAAAAACGATTGCCGGCTGTCCGGCAAGCCTGAAATGACATTTGGGCAAATCGCCCAAGAAATGTCTTATTTCACGCCAAAATTATGTTTGGCTTATACAAAATGAAGCCTTATTCAAAGACCATTAAGTTTGAGACATTATTTTCATGGCAATTAAGCTCATTTCCTCCCGATTACTTTAATGCAAGCAATTCACATATGTGACCCTGAAACCACAAAACCAGTCATAATGGTCAAATTTTCGAAATTTTGATTTATACAAAATAAGCTTTCCATTGATGTATGGTTTGTTAGGATCGGACAATATTTGGCTGAGATACAACTATTAGAAAATCCAAATGAAGTTCTTAGCAATGCATATTACTAATCACAAATTAAGTTTTGATATATTTACGGTAAGAAATTTACTAAATATCTTCATGCAACATGATCTTTACTTAATATCCTAATGATTTTTGGCATAAAAGAGAAATGTATAATTATGACCCATACAATGTATTGTTGGCTATTGCTACAAATATCCCCCAGCGACTTAACACTGCTTTTGTGCTCAGGGACACATATTTACATGGGTTGGACAAAATAATGTGAACACTGGGAAATATGAAAAGTTTAATTATTAAGGTGTTTCACCACTTTGGCCTGTAATACAGCACCCAACCCTCTTAGAGTAGATTCATCCACATTTTGAATGGTCTCCAGGTGAATGTTGTCTATCAGAACATCTACTAGTTGCTTCAGAGATGTTGAAGGAGGTGGTCTGATAATATTCCAAGTCAAGTGACACGTCTGGCCAGGGCAGATGTTGAAGTTCATCTTGTGCTCTAATTGTCCGGGTTTTATGATCATAACACCATATTTTTCACATTTTAGTACTGGTGTCTGTGATTTAAAGTTTTAGCAGTTGCTGCTGCAGGCTTTGTGGAGTTCTCTGTGCTTGGTTTTTGTGGAAACAGGGTCTTCAAGGTGAAAATTGAGGTTTGCTGCCACTTTACAGCAGTAGTTCTGTGTTGTTTGGACACAATCCTTATTAGTTATTCACTTTCTGTTTTCACCCACTATTCTACTACACTGATATAGTCTTGCCATGCTTTGTGTTCGCAGTCATAATCATAAATACTGTTGTTCTGAAAACACAAAACAACTGGGCCATTAAGGTTACAGATGTCTTCCATGATTTGTCCCTTATAGAAGTCATTTATTTCACACATGGCTTCTACTAGACTGTTTTACGAACTAGACAATACAGACATTGAAAAAAAAAAAGTAAATAATAATTGCAACCTTGTTTATTTATTTATTTTTTCACTGTAGCCTACACAAATGAAATTAGCCCTATAATAATGGATGTTCACACTATTTTTGTTACTTTCAGCCTGAGCTCCATTTTCGTGTTCAATGACATTTAGCTTATGTGTTCCTGTTTCCTTTGTTATAGTCATTAGTTTGCTGATTATCATCATCACTTGTGTCTAGTTTAGTTGCCATTTAGCCAATCACCCTTGTGTATTTTAGCCTTCTTGAGTAAGGGTATGTTTACATGACAACGTTGCACTAAAAACAGAAAAGGTTTTCCTTTGCAGTTGTGAAAAGTTTCACATACGAATTACAACGTTGTCAAAGCGATGCCGTTCACATTTTTTGAGAACCGTGTTTATGTTGTCTACACAGAGACGATAACAATACAGTTTTTGAAATCGTACACTTTAAAGCTCGTTTTGAACGGCCAAAATGCATCAAAAGTTTTTAGTTAAAAACGGTGTCGTGCAAACACTCCCTTAGTCTTCAGTTTTCGGTTGCTCTCTATGCACAGAGCTGGGTAGTTACTTACAAATTGTAGTCCATTACTGATTCCAATTTACATGACAAAAATTGTAGTTAGTAACTTAAACTGTTACATTACACATTTTAGGCATATAATCTGACTACCTTTTGATTACTTTTAGACTACTTTTGATCTAACTTGTTCATCACATTGACTTAAATAGGAAATATTGTAACATATTGATATAAAAATGCAGAGAGGAACGAATATATTTGTTGTTATTAACAACATGAAGTGCATTAAACATTACATTACATCAAGGTTTCCCAAACTATGTTTGTGAGATTAATGGTTTGCGAGTTTAATGAAAAGCTAATAATTAAAATATAAAAATGTCAAATTAAAATAAATCATTTTAAAATAAAAAAATATATTTTATTTGTTGTAATGTGACATTAACCCACGGGCAGAAAATAATTTCAATATTTACTTAAAATCTCAGGGGTACTTCAAGTAAATATATTAAGTGAAAGAAAGAAAAATCCCTGCTTAATACCCGAATCTTTGCTTTACATGGAAATAAGAAATGTGAATTTGTGCATTTTAATGTGATTGAAAGACAAAAGCCAAATGAAGGATAATTGCAAATAAAAATGTATGGCTCCAGTAATTTATGCCAATGTGAAACACTCTAACATGAAAGGATGTTGTAATCACCAGTATTCAAAAAAAACAAAAAGCACTCTTCAGGGTTACAACTGCAGGTTACCCTTTAATGCAAGGCCATGGTGCAAACATCACACTATAGCAGTGTCTCATTTCGAAGGCCCTGCCTATGAGGAAGCGTATACTGAGGGTATCAACCTAGAATTAAACGAGTCGGCCTTCGTAGGACGGGCGGAAAAAGAAACGGGAAGTATCACGTTGCTATGCCAGCACATTTATAGAGTCATTCATTTCATAAAACTAAATGTACAAATCAATTTATTATAAGATTATTGTCTCCGTTTCTACAGTTAACAACATGAAAGCGACCCCTAAATGTACAATACCAGAGGGTTAAACAAATTAAATTTCTCGCCTTGCCAGACAAAGTAAAAAAATCAATAAAACTGTAATTGATGTTTCCACATCTACCAAATTGAGGTAATACAGTTTAAAAAGGAAACTTTTTTATATTTACATCTTCACTTGTGTGCAACGTTACATCAAAGTCCCTTTAAGGGTATTCTATAGTCTTTGTTTACATCTGCCGGCAACCACCATTTTTTTTATAATAATGTTTACAGTGATGCAAAGAATTGTGGGTTATCTTTAGCAGTGTAGGATACACCTCATGCATCCTCCGAATTCTTGTGAAAGGAGGTCGCATTCGAAGGTCGCATTCGGTGTGTCCTACTTGCTTTTCTGAAATGAGACGGCCTCGATGACGAATGCAGCCTTCGAATGTGACCTCTGGAGGGCGCAGCCTTCGAAATGAGACACAGCTTCTGTTACTGGATCACAGCTGAAGGGCAGGAACAAGCACTGCTTCCCGTTATCAGTCGAGCTCTTGTGACGACATGGCAACCACTTCAGCTCAGTCAGTCCTGAGTGTTCAAGAATGAATCATGCTCGGGTCAATAGAGTCACCTCAAACCACCTGTTTATTAACCGACTTGTTTAATCATTTAATATGAATGTAATAACATGCACTTGCCATTATATGGTCTACAAAAGTACTATGGTGGTACCAGATGGCAATGCTACAGACTGTCCCATATACCATGGTATTTACATTATACTCAATGTTATTTCAAAGAATACTAAGACAGAAAACAAGGTACTGCCAACAAAACAATGGCATTGCCACGGAACCATTTTATTATTTGTTAGTGAGGGTTTAGATTGCAAAGAAACCACAAATCAAAACCCAAATACTAAGACTGAGCATGAACAAATACAGACTAAATGGGAAAAATGAAGGGAGAGAGTGAAAATTAGAGCATCAACTCTGGCACATCTTACAGGAAATGAGAAACAGACCGTCCGCTGGGCGCCTTCAAACTAAAGTCAAGCAACTCCAGGACATTCTGCCCTCCAACCTCTGCTGTAACCCCTCTCTCCATGAAATCAGCCCCGCTGACCTCTGCTCCTCCCGCCGCGTCTCACCCCGTTCACTTTAAAGTCAAGCAGGGAGCAGTATGGGCCTAATATGGACCAGAGCCCACCTACAGAGACACAAACACAGAGACGAAGCTCCACAAACAAAGTGCGGTTTGTTTGTGTTGTGCTTGTGACAACCAGTTCAAAAGGCAACGCACATCTGGACAGATGCAATCAGAGGAGCAGCACATAAACACACACAGGCACGTCACACCATGTGTGAACACCAGTGACCGCTAAAACTCGAGGCAGATATGTTGAGACCAGACGGGCGGAAATGCTTTCTGTCCTAATTCTGTAAGCACCATAAAACCAGTGAGGAGAAGATTTCTAACATGTTTGTAAGATGTTTGCGTCTCTGATTGTAGTGACATCAGTCTGTCCTTCAAGCTGTTCCTCTTCTAACTGCTGATATTTACGTGATCAGAGACGATATCCACAACATTACACCACCTCAAGTGCCTTATTGCTTTTATTAAAAAAAACATTCAAATATTAACAGTTGCTATGCAACAAAAATAACGTCAGCTATGCTGTGGAATGATACACTGTAAAAAAAATTCCGTAAAAAAACGGCAGCTGCGGTTGCCAGAATTTTACCGTAAAAAATACGGTAGCAAATTTTTAGGTTTTACGGTTTTAACTTAATTTACAGTTAAATACCGTAATTTCAATAACTGAAATGATATAAAAATGTTAATATACCATCCTATTGAAGTACCAAATGCAGGAGGTGATGAGAAAGTCACACGATGAACCAAAGCCCATCACAAGCAGCTTTTAAATAATAACATATATAGAAGGTGCACAGTGTCATTCACACAAACACTAAACGCCATCACGGTAACACACATGAAACTGAAAAAATGCAATAAACATTAATTTAACAACAATAGATGTAACATAAAACCCTAATGTACAAAACTGATAAGAAGAAAACTTAAGAAGAAACATAGTTATTTCAACAAAAACACATGTAATGCAGGGAATTCTGGGAAAGTCAATTTACGGTTATTCACTGTAAATTATATGGTATTTTTCACTTCCAAAAACGGTATACTACCGTAAAATTAATGTCCAATACATGTAATGTCCAATACAGTTTTTCACCGTATACAGTAGGGGAATTTACCGTTAACCATTTAACAGGCTTTTACTGTAGCATTTTTAAAGCCTTTAACCGTTAACTTCACGTCATTTTTTACAGTGTATGGTGGGACAGGTCAAAGATGCCTAGATTATACACGTACAGTATACTCACCAAAGGCAATATACTGCACACTATAGAAAACAGCCAAATCAACTACATCAGCTTATTTATAGATTTACTGTATATTTGTTTGAAATTGCACATCTTTTAAATTGAAGGGTTGAATGGGTAAACTGTCAAACTATCAGTAGCACTTGACAATAAGTTTTTATTAATATTGGTTAATGTATTAACTAACATTAACTAACAATAAGCAATACATTTGTTACAATATTTATTAACCTTTGTTAATGTTAGTTAATAAAAACACAATTGTTCAGTGTTTGCTCATGTTATGCACAATACACTAATTCCTATTAACAAATAAAACATTATAATTTTAATGATGTTTTAGTAAATGTTGAAATTAACATGAACCAAGAAGAATAAATGCTGTAGAATTACTTTTCATTCTTTGTGCATGTTAACTGATTGATTTATAATTACCATCTGTCCAGGGCATGCCGCGTTGTTGAAAACGCTTTTTGAATTTTGGCAAATCGCTACAGATTTTAGAACAACTACTTTGCTTGGATCCAGACAAAGCTGTGCCCATTGTTTTTGCCTGCACAACTTTTATGATGCCTATGTGGGTTTATGAAGATGACAACCATCATCTTAATATTATATAGATATTAATAAACAAATGGTTTCAAAAAGACCAATGTGCTGCTCAACAAGTTTAGCCTCCATCACTTCATTCCACACCACACGCCATAGTTTCATTGCTGTATTTGTGCAGGAGCAGTGAGGGCAAATCGGTGAGGGCAATCGGTTTGTAGATCTGATTCAACTGTGCAAAATCCCCACGAGGGCCGACCAAAATTTCTGACATGTCAGAAATTCATCTGACCATCCAGTCTGGAGAGGTTAATCGCCTCTGTTCGCCCTGCACGGCAAACAACGCAAGCTGAAATTCGGCCCGACTCAGAAAAGAGTTGCACGAGTCAGAATTCGCCTCAAAATCGGTCGAAAATCGCACAGTGTAGCACGGCCTGACACAGAATGAAGAACGTTGATGGTAGGCTTGCTGTGATAGTCGGTGTTGACGGTGTTACCGCTGTTAAGTCGCAACACCGGTTATGTCACTTGCCCACCGCGGCACCATCAGTTTTGATATTTTATAGTAATAAAAACATTTAGTTAATTTAGAGAACAGACACTAAAATTAAAAACTGAACGCGGCTGCTCAATGAAGCGTGCCGAGCGACATTCGTATCCCAGATCAGCAGCTTGAGACAAATTTCATTTATCAAGTGAGGAGAGTGAGTCGAGCTGACCGACAAGAAGAGTGAGGTGAGACAGACAAGACCACAAAATAAACTCCAACAAACACAAGCAACATCCAGCCGGTTGTTATCGTAGAATAACCCCCTTCAGGCTGATACAAGACCTGATCACCCTGTCAGGGTTTATTCTGAGATAACAACCGGCCGGATGTACATTATCCCTTACTTAACGGTCAACTTGTTTATTGAACTGTTGTATAATATCAAAATACAAGAATGATCACACTCACAGTCTGGTCTGAATATCAGCATTACCTACGACTGATATTTGGTATGACAGCTCTTGCTTGTGTGGTATTGCTTCAGTATACGATGCACTGATCAAGCCAAGAACAAAACTTTTTTATAGGTTTTATAAGATACTTTTGCAGGTCATGTCAAACATTCAACCTTTTATTAACAACCTCTTTGCGTGTTCTCATTTAATTGCATGGAAATCATTTGAAAATCGCTTTTGTGGCATGTACTGTACATGTGCCTGTACATGTTTAAAAAAATTAATAAATAATGTGATTTTGGGAATATTACATGTAAATATCCCTGTTTTCAGGAAGGGATATCAAATTGCACATAATCATGATTGCACATCATTTCCATCACGCCACGTGAAACGCCGGTCCATGTGCGACCTCGTGCCCGCGCGCATGCAACGACCCCCCACTTAGGTAATGTGTACACCACCACACCAACCCCCCGCGCCTGCCCCCCCTTAACCCCTGCCTTTTTTTTTGCAGCTCCCCCCCTAGTTGTCCCCGCGCAGGTTAGCCACGGCTGAGCTATGGGTAGATATAGTCGCCAAAGTCTCAGTGGACGCCGTCTGAGTCGTCTCTACATTTATTTCCGTCCACTACGTCATATCACGTAATCCCGTCATGCCTCTGGTGAGACTAGTATCTGGCGCTCCCCTTAACCCCCTGCGGAGCCCAGGATCCTTGAGGTCAAGACACCCCAGCTATATTGTGTGCACTCTGCACCGCATCATACTATTGAGTATCCACGCGCGCACACTCTAGTGCCATACATATCGTACCGGCTGATCCGCACCACTGAACTCATACGGTAAAGTTTTGCACGCAGCATACCCCATCCTTTGGTCGCTCACCACACCCGCCCTGCACCCACATTGTCCTGTGTGCCTGTACCTAGGGGGTCGCGCCTTCATCCAATGGCTACCGCCCCTTTTTTTCGGGCCCATTCCAGCCGGCGCTATCCCTTGCCGCCCAGTGTTTTACCACGCACCCCTCCTTCCTCCTCCACTTCTTACAGCGCGAAGCACTCTCACTACCCGCAAACACTCTTGGATCCCCAGCTCCCCCTGCTCGGTCCCTTTTACCTCTAGTATGCACCTGACCCAGCCACCCCTGATCCCAGATTCATGAAGACTCTCCTGGACAAGCGATGTCTGCGAGCCTCTTCCTCTTGTGCCCGACTGTTCTGCACCCACCCGCACGCACTCCCCATCCCGATGAATGGTATCCTCCCTGTGTCAGTTACTCACAGGATTCTGCCTGTTATTTAGTGACGCACCGTCCCGCCTTGCCCGCGCCCTCCCGCCCCCATTGTCGACTATCTGATATCTTACAGCGGACCTTCAGGTCATCGTGAATGCTACGGTCTGCATTGTCCCTCCCCCAGTCACTTACAGACCATACCCACTCACCATACCCTTCCATACCCCGTCTCCCTTTTTTTCTCCTTCCGTCCCCCCCGCCCCCATCTTGACCCGCCACCCCTTTCCCCCTCGCACCAGAGTCAGTACCACCGTGCCATCGCTCACACCTTTACCTTTTTGTCTCCTTGATTCTTCATGGGTAGGGGGAGGGGAAAGGGCGGGGGGGGGGGGGGGGGCGGAAATTCCATACAATTACACTGCAAAGCATAGGCTATATATATATATATATAGATATATAGATATATATATATTACTGATAGAAATATTGCATAATAGAATAGGGAATATGACGTCTATTTAGGACCATTGTTTTTATTATATTATTACTTATTTATTTTGCTAAGTTATTAATTTATTGGCATGTTCTTGACATGCATCAGGAGATTCACCCAGAAACACTTTTTCTGATATGTAACTGGTCAGTGCATTTAACAAAGATGAATCCTTCATTTAAAAGTTTAAAAGTCAATTAAACGTACAGCCTAATCTACGTGGATACGAAAAGCCTTTTAGATGAATGCTGACAGTGCCTTTAAACTCAGAGTAATGGCGTCATTAGCAGTGGAGAGAGTTCAGAGGTCAAAGAACATCGGCACTTTAACAGCTCAGGGTTTATTCTCACACATCTGAATGCGCTGGAAATCACATGCATATTCATCTTGTTCACTGTCTTGCCGAGTCCTCAACGCTCTGTGTGTGTGTGTGATGTCTTTATCTTCAGGCTTTGTCCATTTCTAATGACGTTCACAAGGTGAGAATATGAATTTTGCTGGTCCTAAGTGATTCAGACCCTTTGCTGTGGACACTTAATATATTTAACTCAGGTGCTGTCCATTTCTTCTGATTATCCTTGAGATGGCTCTACACCTTCATTTGAGTGTAGCTGTGTTTGATTATACTGATTGGATTGATTAGGAAAGCCACACACCTGTCTATATAAGACCTTACAGCTCACAGTGCATGTCAGAGCAAATGAGAATCATGAGGTCAAAGGAACTGCCTGAAGAGCTCAGAGACAGAATTGTGGCAAGGCACAGATCTGGCCAAGGTTACAAAAAAATTTCTGCTGCACTTAAGGTTCCTAAGAGCACAGTGGCTTCCATAATCCTTAAATGAAAGACGTTTGGAATGACCAGAACCCTTCCTAGAGCTGGACGTCCGGCCAAACTGAGCTATCGGGGGAGAAGAGCCTTGGTGAGAGAGTAAAGAAGAACCCAAAGATCACTGTGGCTGAGCTCAGAGATGCAGTCGGGAGATGGGAGAAAGTTGTAGAAAGTCAACCATCACTGCAGCCCTCCACCAGTCGGTGCTTTATGGCAGAGTGGCCCGACGGAAGCCTCTCCTCAGTGCAAGACACATGAAAGCCCGCATGGAGTTGTGAGATGGTGAGAAATAAGATTCTCTGGTCTGATGAGACCAAGATAGAAATAAGGCCAAAAAGTTCTAAGCAGTATGTGTGGAGAAAACCAAGCACTGCTCATCACCTGTCTAATACAGTCCAAACAGTGAAGCATGGTGGTGGCAGCATCAGGCTGTAGGGGTGTTTTTCAGCTGCAGGGACAAGACGACTGGTTGCAATCGAGGGAAAGATGAATGCGGCCAAGTACAGGGATATCCTGGACGAAAACCTTCTCCAGAGTGCTCAGGACCTCAGACTGGGCCGAAGGTTTACCTTCCAACAAGACAATGACCCTAAGCACACCACCTAACATAACAAGGAGGGCTCACAACAACTCCGTGATGTTCTTGAATGGGCAGCAAGAGCCCGACTTAAACCCAATTGAGCATACAACATCTCCATGTGTGTGGAAGACAAGAGATTTACAGCCTTTACCACACCTCTAGGCCTATATGAGTTCAATCGCCTTCCACAGGGGCTATGCAACAGCCCAGCGAGCTTCATGCGGCTAATGATGAGTATATTTGGAGACCAAAACTTCCTTACTCTGCTGTGCTATTTGGATGATCTTCTAGTGGTGGCTCCCAATGAACAAAAAGCCATAGAAAGGTTAGAGATGGTCTTCGACAGATTGAGTTATCATGGGTTGAAGTTGGCACCTAAGAAATGCTACTTCCTAAGACGGAGTGTCAGATTTCTTGGCCATGTTGTGAATGAAAATGGAGTCGCAACTGATCCTGACAAAATTGCAGCCATTACCGCCGTTAGCGAAAAGGACCTCATGATGGAGGATGGAGTGTCACCTTCACCAAGGAAGATCAAATCTTTTTTGGGTATGGTCATGTATTACCAACGGTTCATCCCTAACTGTTCCAGTACCGCCAAGCCACTCTTCACGTTAACCGCTGCAGTCAAGGGAAAAAGGGGCTACTCAAAGGGTGGCGTTGTCTTCAGGAAACTCAGGCCGTCGGACTGGACTAGAGAATGTGTTCTAGCTTTTGAACAGCTCAAGTCAGCCCTTCTGAATTCTGTGGTGTTGGCTCACCCTGACTTCACCCAGTCATTCATTCTTTCTACAGATGCCTCCTTGGATGGCATAGGGGCAGTATTATCTCAAATACCTAAAGGGGAGTCTAAGGCACGACCTGTCGCCTTTGCTAGCAAGGCGCTCACACGGGCTCAGTCGAACTACCCAGCACACCGTCTCGAGTTTCTTGCATTGAAATGGTCTGTCTGTGAAAAATTTAGTCATTGGCTAAAGGGACATCTTTTTACAGTCTGGACGGACAATAATCCGTTGACGTATATCCTAACAAAGCCAAAACTAGACGCGTGTGAACAGAGGTGGGTGGCTAAGTTGGCCCCGTACACCTTCGACATCAAGTATATACCTGGTGCAAAAAATGTAGTGGCCGATGCATTGAGCCGCCAGCCATTTGTCCCCAGCAGTGTGAGTCAGAGACTAGTGGCAGAGCCCTACAACCATCTGCTCGAACAGTCTGAACAGATAAGAGAGGAGACTGTTCAGAGCTCCTTTAGGCTCAGCGCAAACAGCCAGTGTGTTGGACATCCTCTGGAGCAGTGTTCCTTGTCTTCCGATCAGGTTTCTGCTGTCTTGGAAGCTCAAGCACAGTGGGAAGTGGGAGCACAGAATAGAGTTATATCTTGGCTTGCTCAAGAAACCCAACAGACATTACCAGTTGGTCAGAACCCCTTGCCCGTTTACTCATTGAAAGAGCTTCACGAGAAGCAAGAAAGTGACCGCGTGCTTTCAAGAGTTCTCTTCTATGTGTGCCGAGGTAAGAGACCGTCTAGGAGAGAAAGAGCCAAGGAACCTTACAAGGCTCTGAAACTGCTGAAGCAATGGGACAGACTAAAGCTCTTGGATGATATACTGTACCGCATTTGCAAGGATCCAGTGACTAGGTTTACACGTTACCAGTTCATAGTCCCTGATTCGCTGGTCAGTGTAGTTCTGTGCGGCATCCACGACGAGGCAGGTCATCAAGGCCAAGGAAGAACGTTGTCTTTGGCTAGGCAGAGATTTTCATGGGTTGGGTTGGAGAGTGACACCCGAGAGTATGTAAGACGCTGTCAACGTTGTGTAGTCAGCAAGACCCCTGAGCCAGAGGGAAGGGCCCCTCTAGAAAGCATTCAAACCGCCAGCCCATTAGAATTAGTGTGCATAGACTTCTGGTGTGCTGAGGATTCCTCTGGCAAGAGTGTAAATGTATTAGTGGTAACCGACCACTTCACGAAAATGGCGAATGCATTCCTGTGCCAGCTGACTGCAGTAAATTAGGGTGAAGGGAGTCAGAGAGTAAGGCGTGATGTGACTACCATTGTGATCTCAGCAGAATGTTGTCATTGCCTCATTCACATTTCATGGGGATGCTGATGTGTTTAATCGTCTCTATGGTGCAACATCTGCCACCAGAGCAGGAGAATAGGGAGCGAGAGAGCGAATAGACTGCCTGCTTCTCAATCGACAGTGACGTGTGGTTAAGCGTGAGCATCTTAGTAAACAGGCGTTATGATGTCTTTGTAATGTGCCTGGTTTACCATGCCCTGAGTCATTAGCCTTGTGGAAGATTTGTGGCGCTTTATTTTTCTGTTGGCTGCCCCTCTTTGGAACTAGAGAGGCTGGCTTGCTGACTATGTCTGGCAGTGCTGGGCCTGTTAGGTCTCTCTTTGGGGTATTGATCGACACTGGGATTGTTTGACCCTGTTTACAGTCTAAGGTACACAAGCCACATCTTGGAGACCCGCAGACAGCTGAAAATGTCAGACGACGATACCAGCCCCAGCTCCTGGAGTGAGGGCATATTATTGAGTTAATCCTGCAGAGAGGAAAAATGTGACCAGCAAAGAGCACCTGGGTCTCTGAAAGCCATTGAAATATAAGAATACACACGGATGCAGGATGTATAGCTTTAAATATATCCAATCGAATTGAGCCTAAGGGACTGAGGCTGATTTTCTAAAACAGATTGGCCAGACTTTTCCCCAACTAGAATAAACAGGTTCAGAAGGGAAAAATAACAGGGGTGACTCATTTCAAAGGTATATGAGCTATGCTTTGGATTCTTGGCCCTTCAAAGTCAAAGTTATGAGCACATATACCTCACAGGCTAAGAATCTGAATCAGTTTTTATTTGCAGATTGAGTCAACAAGTTGCATCTCCCCACATATAGCTCTAAGATACAATCTTCACTGCTCTGTGGTCTTATAAGATTGTTCCAGCTTTAACTTTCGCCCACCCTCATTGAAAATGAATTGGTAACTACTTCCAAGCAGCTCTCTTTGCTATACTAGTTAATCAAGGCAGTAAAACCACAATAAATGCAATCAAATAGACCTCATTTATTGCAAATGTAAGTGGATTTGAACAGGGGCAATGATTGCGTTGCATAACATATTCCTCTTAAGTACCTATCATTTAATATTAGAGATTTAATGTTTATTGTTCGGTTTAATTGCACTGCCTCGGCAATATAAAAATAGCCATTTCAGGCATTTCAAAGCACAAGAAAAATACATTAATTAGTCAATCAATTTCAATACATTAACTAGTATGTTTTTCTCATAGATAGACACTTACAGAAGCGACATATTCAGGCACTTCAGATTTTCAACAAAAAGACAGAGCTGCAAAACATCAGCACCGTGTGAAAACTGGTATAAAGTTTACCAATTTTCATTTTTTTTTGGTGACACTTTAGTTAAATCCTTTATATATAATGGATTATGAAAGTAGTTTTAATGCATTAATTGTGCCTTGTAATGCAACTTATAATGCATTGTACAATCTCGTGATTGTAACTACAGTTAATACATTATAACAATTATCAATTCATTGTTACACTATTCATTTTAAATTCAGTTATAATTATTTACAACAAGATACAATGTATTACAAAGGCCCATTCTAATAATACAGATTCATGAGCATTAAAGGCTTTAAAAAGTGCTACCAGTTTTTTTATTTGGCATAATGAACACTTTTATTTTTTATTATTTATTATTTATAACAAGGAAATAAGAAATTGTTTAAAAAAATAATAAAAACATGGGTAAAGAACCTTCTCATTGGTGTCGACCCCCATTTACAGCCCTTTCTTAATGTATATTCCTGGTCTTAACGTGAATGTTATTCCTTTGGATAATATTTGAAACACACATTAAGATATTTTCATGAAACCTGAAAAGATATCTGTCACTGCATAAAAATCCATGCAACCAAAACTTAAAAGATTCAAAAAGGTCATCATAAAACAAATCCATATGAATTGAGTGGTTTAGTCCAAGTCTTGTGAAGAGCACCATCAATTATTGATGACCGTCTCATTAAAAATGTCTTAATTTGTGTTTCAAAGATTAACGAAAGTCTCAAGTAAACACGAGAGTATAAACAAGATTAGTACACAAGTTATATAAGCAGGAGTTATAAAAAAAATCATGTTACAGTATGATTGTGGATTAGTTCAGCTCTTGTGGAAGAGGCGCATCTTCAGATGTTTTTTTTAAAGGCCTCAGCACATCCATCTGCACATGTTTACATCGGAAAACACACAAAACACTTTCAGTGCAAACACATGACACAACACTTGAAGTTTCTCAAAGTTACCATTTTAAAAGAGTAGCCTCAGTGAATCGGCCAAACAGGTTTGAAAAGCAATCTGGATGGATTCAGACCGCTTTCTCATTGAATCCTTTGGAGTGGTTTCTCGGTCAGTGCAACAGTATCATGAGAGCAAACGAGCGCTGGATGAAGTGGATATTTACCTGCAATCAACTGAATTGATTGAGAGGAAACTTTGAGAAGCTTCAAGTAGTGCCGTGTCATGTGATTGAAGGACTGTTCAAGTGTTTTTGTGTCCACCCATGCTGTTTTTCATCAAAACTTAATTAGATTTATGCTTCAATGGGGTGAGAAAAAATAAAAGTATTACGGAACCACTACAAAAACGATTAGAATTTTTTTTTTTTTTTTGAAAAAAACTACTGCATACTACGTTCATAGTGGCTTATTTGTCAGTACGAACAAAAACATTTTCACAAGTTGTGTGCCAAAAATAGACACTTTCCACTCACTATGTTTATATTGTTACTGATATGTACGGTGCTTATTATATTATTACTAATATGATGTGATATGATATAGGTAATAAACACTGTCTGAAATTAAATGAAGGTGATTCTCAGACAGTTCGGTTCTGTACACTCCTCTGATTTCATTTTTCATACTCCCATTATGCATGCGTTTAAAGTCCCCGGCTGCGTCTCTCCCCCTGCAGACACTGAAGTTAAATCAAGGGCAAATGAAAGGCTAAATGAGCCTGTAACATAATGATGATAAATGACACGCACACGCACACACACACACTCACTCATTCTTGCGCAGGTAAGCAGAAGGAGCGCTCCAGTAGTACGGTGCCGCAGGTGAGTCTGCGAGTCTGATTGGCTCACGGTGAGCTGGTGGGCCGTCTCTCTGCTGGGCACCGCCCACACAAGCCCCTCCCCATCCACTCCTGTCAGATACCATCCAGACATATCCATCACCTGCAAACAAACACACCAAAACATTCAGATCTCTGAGACCGTGCTGTAGGGTAGGGCAGGCAATAGTGCTACTGGTATGTATGCTCATCATATGCAAATGACAAAATATATGTTTAAGTAACATTTAAGTGCATATTATCATTTAAGCAGAAGGTCCAGCAGCTCTCTTTTGGCATTTCATAACCTCATAATCAGCCAATCTCCTTTGTGATTGGAGCAGTCAAATGGAGAACAAACTCATTCCTCACAATTTATTGCAGTTCTGCCTAGCAGTGTTTAACTGTTCTCTTTATATGATAATCTTTATTTTTGCCTGTATCCTTTCTCTTATGTGCATCATTCTAAATATTATTGCATGATTGATTAAATGACCTCAAAACAAGTTTTGTCACCGTTTTGTGAGAGAAGAAACGGTTCATTATATGGTCTATTAAAGAGTCCATTGTGTACAACAACAATGTCAATAGTTATTTCAGAATAATTAAATAATCTATAGTTGGTGTCAGCATGTATTAATGTAATATCAGGAATATTGAAGTGGTATATTTTATTGATTCATATAGTGATTTGACTTGTAAAGCACCACCATGTATATTTTTAGGTAAATTAAGGTCTTCTGTTCTATAACACTATGATGGAAATGCTGTGAGTGAGCGCGCGTGTTGTGTGTGTGATGTGGTGTGGGTGTGTGTGTGTGTGTGGTGTGTATGTGTGTGTGTGTGTGTGTGTATGTGTAGGTGTATGGTATGTGTGTGTGTATGTGTATGTGGGTGTGTGTGTGTGTGGTGTGTGTAGTGTGTGTGTGGGTGTGTTGGTGTGTGTTGTGTGTGTGTGTAGTCATAGTCAGGTCCACTGCATGCTGTAACTAAAAATAATAATAATTCAGTGTTTAATTGTCATGAAAATACAAATGAACATACCAAAACTGTTCCAGACTGAAAATTATTATAAAATTAAAAAGTAAAATTATTATTTTGTGCTGATCACTTTTCATTAAACCAAATAATTTTCACAGTAAACTTTCAGAAATCCATCTGTTAATGAGA
>JADLZN010002449.1:0-49800 GCA_018155175.1 Sinocyclocheilus anophthalmus | reverse complement strand
AAAGCTAAGTTACCATTCACGATCATCCTCAATTTTTGCCAAACCAACAAACCAGCAGTTTTAACCAGCACACCATACGCTGTCGCTGATACACTATGAACATACGGTACTCGACTTAAAAACCACCGTCAACTCCGCAATATCTGAAAACAGAGTGCAGCTGTCTTCGGTAGTAACGTTACCAGTCATGCTAAACCTGAGGCCCAGAATGTGACGCGCAGTATTGATCAAACTTACACAAAACAAAGGGAGCTATAAATCCTTTCCAAATATAAAAGAATGAGAAATTCAATTGCGCTCTGCGGTGTCGTCTGTCCGATTCTCACAGTGACTAAGCAACAATTTCGCTGTTGTGATATCTGAAGCAAGGACGATTCGCAAGAAAACCTAGAGCATCCGCATCTCCTCCACCGCCATCTTCAGAACTACGGAAACCCGGAGGCGCTGAACAGAACACTCGAAACACACAATGGACGCCTGTACGTCTGACCAGTCTCGTGCCGTTTCCTATGAATAAAGTATACAATTAAAAAATTTTACAAAATACACACTTCAAATATCTTGATTTAATAGATCTAAATGTGTCACGTGGTGTAACCAAGTAAAAACGCTTAATGTGACCTAAACAGTACTGGTCAAAGACCTCGACACATATCTCTAATTTGGTTTTCTTGTTGCATAACAAAATGGCTTCATTCATCATGGTTTCACTAGCTACACCATCTTTAAACGATTTCCAATGTAGTAATATCATTTTGAAAAACATGTGCTTCACTTTAAAAAAATAAAAAAAAACAAAAAAAGAAAATAATGAAACATTATGCCAAACATTGGGCCAATATTTCTTTTTTTTCCCCACCCCAAGAATTTGAGCCTTTTTGAGATTCTTTCTTTCAAATCTCTGGACATTTACACAAGCTAGGATTTTTTTACTATATTATTAATTCTTATTGTTCTATATTATACAATATTTAAAATACATATTTTTAAATCTCTTTGAGTCAGGACGTCTCTTTTTATGTGTCAGTATGGTCCATGCAGGCCTGTTAATTACGAGTATTAACTATAGTGATGTATCAGACACCCCACTTTACTATTACACTAGTAACTTTTTTACGTATTTGATAAGGATGGTGGGAAAAATAAAGAAGAACAGTTCAAACTAAAATTATTGTAAAGTAACCAATCAACAATTTGCACAAGAATAATACAGCGATAATTTTTCTCTAACCATGAGGCAAACAAATCTAATCTCAAAAAAACTTAAGATCATGATTATGCTGGTTTTAATCTGTATTTCAACACCGTGAGATGTGTGGTGGTGTGTGCCCCTACCTACCCCCGTATTAGATATATATACTATATGATATATTATATATATATACCCCCCACACACATATCTATATATATTATATATAACACACACGTATATATATATAAACCACACACACAGCGAAAAGGTCTAAATGGAGTAAGCTGGCCAAGACCAAATGGTATGTTGCTAGTGTTAAGCTTAAAGTGACTTAATTCTAATGTAACGGTGACCCGTCATTCCAATACAGTAACCATGAGGCCTGTATTTTTTGCAGGAAAAAAACATTCTTCTCGTTGACCCCTATATCAAATTATTGTAGGGGATTTCGCCCAACCAATGTCTATGATGGTTACAGCCACGCGAGATAATCGTTCACCGGTGAGGGCAATGTAAAATTCAAATGACACTTGTTATCTAGCAATTTACAAACAACCTGATTTCAGAATAGTTCTTTGAGCAGATCCCTGTAAACTGAGATACAACAAAGGGTTACTGATTCAGTGAACACAATGATGCTCTCCTTTTAACCTCTGTGGGGCTTTAGACATGATAAAGGAGTTGTCTTGGTTACTATGGCTAGCTGCCAACCCTGCCTAATAATTATACTGTTCAGAGCACTGAGGTACTATATTCACAAATAAAAGTTCAGAAAACCGTTAAAAGGGAAGCATGAATAAAATACATAAGTAGAAAGAAAATACAGTAAATGCCCTTATTGTATCCAAACATACATGTCTGTCATTAGGTGGGACCTGTGGTGAATTTGGAAGTGTTCTCGCTGTGAACTCGAAACAAACTATGTTTAGACAGAAAAGGCCATTTGAAGATAGCAACACAACATCAGAAAATATAAAGATTTACAAATAGTTCATCCAATGTGGGTCTTTTGAGGAAAGGAAGAGGTGCAGCTGTGCTCAGCGGGTGTTAATAGTTTTGTAGAGGGCTCGGTCCACTACGGGGCACCACCTGGAACTGTCAGGATGTTTCCTACTGGAAACTCATCACAAATTTCTTCATGAAGCTGAGAGGACCTGTCGACTGAACAGTGAGATAAAGATGAGCAATAACTGACACATCATACCCTGATCAACAAGGTTCAAGTACTTGTGCATAAACACCACACAACAAACGTGATTATAAAGTAAAAATGCTATTATAATTCAGCAAATTCAGCTGAAATTGCCAATAAAGTAAATTATTGGTTTGTTTGTTTTTTTTCTATAGGCTCACTCTCAACACACACTGTTGCAAGTTAACCATGTTGTGAAATGAATAGACTACAGAAGAGACAGAGTGTAGATCATTCAATTGTTTAAGACATGTTTATATTAGAAAAGCCAATGACCGTACCTGTGGCTTGAGATGTCTGTTAGTTATTAGTTAGAATACCTGCCATCAAGTATATGATTAGTAACTAAACAAACTGACTGCATTGTCTACCACGGAAAACATCAAACACAACTACTATCATGCATTAAACATTTAGTTAAAAATTACCTATATTTCAGTGGTATCTGTGGCATCACTGTGCAAAGCATTTAACAATTTATTGACATGAAATGTCTTTTAAAACACTTTATATGAACAATGAAAAACAATGCAGGTTTAATGGTTAATACTGAATTAATTCAAAGGGCTTTTCATAAAACTACACACATATCAGTATATAAATTAAATCTAGTTTTTATTAAGATACCTCTGAATACAACAGATTGAGATATGTCTGTTAATAATAATAATTATTATTATTCAGAGAAAAGTCATACAACGTTTATAACAGGTCATGATATGCACTTCAGTCTCCACATAAACCACAAGCTGTTTAACATTATTTCTTCAAATTAACTAGTATTTTATGTATTTTTTCATTTATTGCTGTATTTTGTTACTAGCGCTTATTTTTAAATTACTAGTAATAATAAGTTATACAACAGCAATTAGTACCTGTTCAATTTTTCACTGTATTCATTAGAAACTAATATTCCTTTGCTACTTGTCAGTATGAAACAGATCTTCAAAACTACTGGAATAGTTACAAAGAGATAAGTAGGCCTACTAGTAGTACCTAAAAAAGAATAGTTGCTATAAAGTGGAACAAGTATCAGCAACATTTAATTCAATGGCAAAAATGTGCAGTTTGTTATTTATGACCAAAACTGAATAGTCATCTGTCACTATTGGGAAAGTGACTAGTAGCAAAAGCAATAATATCTCAATGAATAGTTTCTAGTGAAATTAACAGATAGGCCTACCAGTCACTACTGGATTACTTAGCCTACTACTAAGACTAATAGCATTAAAATAGATACAAGTTAGTTTTATAGGAATAAAAGTTAAAACGGCTTGCCATACACAAACTGCCCATTTTCCGAATTCTTCCGCCTTTCACATTTCCAGTTTAACCTGAAATGTGGTTTAACCCCAGATAATAGTTGCGGATGCTGAATTGATTTCTTTGGTGGGGATCCCACACCATTGAAGGCCCATTCGGTTTCCACGTTGTCTGACCAAGCGCATTACAAAATAGCCTTTAGCTGCCTCCGTCGTGCGTTACCGTTGACATTAAACATTTTTATTCCGCGTTTTCTTGCTATGGAAGATTTCGTAGCATAACAAAGACCCCCAAACGGTCGGATCGTCATCAGTCCCTCTGGACAGCAGAGCATGTCGACCTCCTTCTTCACGGCATGAGCTGTGGCTTGCAGAGAGAGGAGGAGCCGCAACCGGTGCATCGCATATCGACTCCACCAGATCATCTGAGGCTGCCCTACTACACCATGAAACACAGCCTGCTTCGTACTGATAAAACAGTACAGAGGATTCGTCTAATGACTATTTATTTGATCGCCGTGGACCGAGCATTAAATGCAAGCATTTGGATGTAACGTTAGCTGTATGCTATCTAGCACCAGGCGAATTGTGTTTTCGAGAGCGGTTTGTTGCCCCGTGTGGATTTGACGTCTGTGTTCTGCTGGACGTTGAGGAAAAATCAAGTGAAAGAGGTTGCCATCATTGTCCTACAAGATGGAGTGCTTAACCGAACTGGAGAAGTATAAGAAGTGAGTACTTTACAGTTGCTATGCGTTTGTTGTGGCACACAGAACATACCTAATGAGAACCTACATGCACTACACATTTGAACCAGTTAGCCATTGAGCTACCTAGTTAGTCCTTTTGCTGCTAACCTGCTAACCCACTGGTCACAGTGACCCGTTTTCACGGTTTCAGAGCATGCATCACAAGTCAAACCCTAAAATTATATTTTAGAGAAAAAGATATTGTAGATAATCAGTTGAGCTCAACAAATAGGTTAGGATATGAAAAAATAAACAATTATATACGTCTCAAAAGGTGACCAGAACGACAGTTCACTTTGCAGTTAGCCAACGAGCTGAGGGTACTACTACAAGCAGGGAGCCATCAATAAATGGAAATAAGGTTAATTTAAATAAAATGTGATATTCTTTGCTGTTAGAAAATCACAATGTGTCTAAAATAGTATTAGGCAATAATGTTATGTCAATGTATATCGTGTTATATGTTGTGGAAACACAAGTGAAAACAGATGCAGCGAGGCCTCCATGCAGGCCTCAAATCCAGGAGGTACATTTTTTAGCTGCCCGCGGTTCAGGGTCAGAGGATCTACGCGTTGCCATTATGTACCAAGCAGTCCGTGTTGGAGCTACTGGTGACTAACCGAAGGCTATACTGTTAGAGAACCTGAGTTTTTGACGTTGTGTTGTTATTGTCATCCACGTCAATAACAACCGAGACATCTGTAGACAAAATATTGCTATGTTGTGCAAAAATGTCACCCACATGCGCGTGATAGCTCATCTGCAGTGCTCAAGCATTTTGTTCGTCCACTTTGCCAAACCATATCGATCTTAAACATCGTTTTATTATAAGATCAATGAATACGTTTTTACTATTGAACATAATAGACTAGGTAATCCAATGTTACCCATTTATGTCAGAACACCAAGCGTGCTTATTGATTTTGTGCGTCCAGGGCACGCAGTTTACCTTTCGCATTCCAGACAAAAGACAGTTTGTCCTGCTGAGGCAGATAAGTGCTCTTCCCTCCACTTTACTTCTGTATGTTGCTGTAAGCGTAATGTTACAGATAACCATTTCAACAAAATTGTCGTTTTGAAAAGCACAGCAAATGTATGGCTTATTGTTGTTATTATTAGTAGTACTATTATCAAGATATTTTGAATAATAAAAAACTATATGTTCCAAAAAAACAAACATTGGAATGAATTAATATTGCCTTCAACTGGATAAGCCCAGTTAAATGCTAAATGATTAATATAACTGAATATGAGCTGAATATAATTTTGTAAATGCATATAATATACAATTGACCAGCCTGAATAACACGGGGCAAATGATAGGCACCAAATTGTTTATATTTATTTAAAGGGTTAGTTCACCAAAAATGAAAATTAGGCTGTGTTTTTCTCACCCCACAGCCATCCTAGGTGTATATGACTTTCTTCTTCAGACGAATGCAGTCTGTTTAATGGCACTCAGCGGGTGTTGCATTGCGTCAGTCCAAAAGAAGTTAAATAAAAAGTGCCCATCCATAAAAAAAAAAAAAAAGTGTCTCACACGGCTCCGGGGGGTGAAAAAAGGCCTCCTGTAGCGAATCGATGCTTTTTGTAAGAAAAATATCCATATTCAAAAAACTTAATAATCACTTTAATCTAGCAGTTTGTTTGCAGAGCAAGGAGCAAAGTTTTCCTTCACTGTAGCAAAGCGAAAATCCAGCGTTCCTCTTGCGCTTATACGAAAGCTCTTGACATTCCGCTTTACAAATCCCTCAGTTTGATACTTCTAATTCTGTTCCGGACGATTGTTTGTTTGTTTTCTTACTCTATGAGACACTGTTTTTTATGCATGGGCACATGTTTTTTTTAACTCATTTGGACCTGAAGACACGTACAAACACCGCTGACTGGCATTAAACAGCTTGGAAGATCAAAAACAATTTTTAATATAACTCCGACGGATTCGTCTGAAAGAAGAAAGTCAACACCTAGGATGCCTCGGGGGGGGTGAGTAAAACGCAGCATGGGGAGATTTTCATTTTTGGGTGAACTAAAGACCTTGAAATCACCACCGACAGACTGAATGTCAGCAGACTACTGTCACCCCCCCCCCCCCCTGTGCCCTTGACGCAAAGGCTAAAACGCAAAAGGTTCAGTCTTTAAATTGGTATAAGCATTTCTTTTATATGCCTCCTCAGTGCAACCACATTATATAATTAGCTGCATCTCAAAATCCAGCATGAAAATTATTATTTTCTCATGCATATACGCAGTACTGATTGATAAACAATAATACATAATTTTTTTTAGGACATGAACCCACTTTTTCAATCCAACATGTTGTAAATGGATATTCTGCGTAGAAAACGCGACAGACTTCTCTCTGGTAGCATATGCAGGACTTCTCTAATCAGTGTGGCACTTAAACACACCCCGGCAGCCTTGAACTGCCCATCTGCCTCCATTTTCAGTGCAAAATCCAATCAACAATCAATTTATGGAACCAGGTTCCCTGCTTCATTTTCTTTTTCTTTTTCAATGATCTGTTACACTTAGATGTTGCAATATAGGGGGGAAAATCTTCACTACCTCTGTTTCACTTCAACTTTAATATTGTCCTCGACCTGTGCTGCTTTTCCCAAAAGCATTGTTAGCTACTATGGTCATTAGTTCCATTGAACTCTATTGGCAATGATGGAACTTGCGACCATAGTTGTTTTTGGGAAATGCACCCCAGATCAAAACAAACTTGTTACCTGTTTTTGTGACCCACAAGTTGAGAGCCACTGGCCTAGACAGCAAAAACACAGTAACGTTCTTATAAAAATAAATGTAACACTTCCAGTGGTGTATCTGTGAGATTCTACAAAATTGTTAACTTTTAGCAATGAGAAACCTGAAGTCTTCATCTATAGACAAATAATTACAAATACAGTGGACAAATATATTTGTGTCATGGAATCGACATTGCCTGAATGCAGTTATGCTGTCTCTTCTCCATAGGTGCGACACCGTATCAGAGAGCATACTACTCTGAGTTGGTTTGCCCCAAGTGTTGTAGCTTTCTTCAAGCTGCTCAGCATCAGCTCTGACTCAAAATGGATGCTCTGTTGAATCAAGAGCTCAGGTACTCTCTCAAGTGTGGCTATTGAGTGGAATATGGTGCAATAGCATTTGCTTAAACTGCCAGCAGAATGTTAATTTAAACGACTTTCACTTTTGGCTGTTGTTGTAACAGAGTCTATGCAGTAGTGTTCTTCATAACTTGAATTGCAGAATTTAATGTCCAATTTGTTATGGGCCAATACATCTTTAGCTCTTTATGTCAACGGACGTTATGCAAGAATGTTAAGCCATGCTTCCCTGCCATGCTAATCCTGCTTCTCCAGTCCCGGGCTAAATTTGGTTTTGCACTATTGAGGGATTTTAGATAACCAAGTGCTTGCATATATTATATGTAGGCTTAAAAGATTTTAAAACCTTTTTGCGTTTCACCTTGCACTCTGCAGTTTAAAGTTATTTTAAAATAAAACTGAGATACCACAACATTGTCACGATATAATTTGTTATTCGAGGAAAATTTGTATTCAGACCAAGTTTTCAACCAAGAATTTGTGGTCAGAATAAACAGTTCTTTAGTTATTCATGTTAATGTGCTGGACTTGCTTGAACTTGGACAAATGTGTTTTTAACAAACTTGCCTTTTATGCAGTGTTCAGTATTTGAGCCTTTGCATTAAATGTTATTTCGCATGCTTGATATTTGAGTTTATTTTATGCTACTAGTGAGTGTCATTAGGGATATCATTTTAGAGATATCACTGTTGCATTAGAATGGCTAAAGTGGGTCACACATCAAAATTCTATTATATACTTAGATAGATAAATAGGGTCATGGTAGATTAAAATATTGCCTATCTGACAGATATGAATGGCATGAGAATCCCCTCCCATTACTACTACTATCATTGTAGGGTGACTCCATTATGAAGGTCAGATGGATAAAAGGAGTCTCAGAGGAACATGTAACCTAGTTGTTGCTGTGTAGCTTCATATAGGTTTTATGAGAACTAGAAAACAGTCAGCTTATTTGTTGTCGAAATTGTGTCAGTTGTTTATTACACGAAGTGACTTCAAAAATAGGAAGTGATGTGAATGAACTATATAGGGCTACATTGTGTTTCATAGACTTTTTTTTAACTATTAGTCCTTGGCTTTTGGATAAAAGAGTGGTGTTATTTTCACAGCAGGTTTTTAATTTTCCTTGTAATGAGATTTTAAATTGACTGGACTAATTTTCTCCTTTTTTTCTTTCCTGCTGTTCTTTTATGACAACAGGGAAGATGTGAAAGATTGTTCGGTAGGTGTATAATTCAGATATTTTGCAATTTTTGTTTGTTAAATGTACATAAACAACAAGAAACATGTTATGTACATGTGCATAAAATACTCATTTTATTTAATTTTTTTATATCACTAGATCAAGGTTGAAAACTTCCCGAAGCAAGTCATATTCAAAGGCCTTGCACCTAGGGTCATATTGACAAACCATCTCCTGCCTAAAGGAACCAAGGCGAAGGTAAACCTTGAGGAACAGGGTCGACAAAAGGTCTCCTTCAGCTTCACACAGACAAAGAAACCACGTCAAAATGTATTTCTAGCCCCACCAAGTCCGGAGAAATCGGCAAGTGAACATTCTTCTGCACTGCAAGCTGGACCTGTACCTACTCCAGATCTAGCAGGACAGAGTGATGAAACCAAGAATGTGGATACAAATACTCCAGCAGTTGGGGAGACCCAGACAGCACCCACCCCATTATCCTTCCCTCTCAAATCAAAACCTGTTCTTGGAAAGATGCATTTTAAGAAACAGATTCTCAGCGTTACTGTTGTTGAGGATAACTCCATTGTCAGCACTGCCTCAGCAGAGATTTCAGAGCCAGTAGTCCCATCTGAGTCAGACAAAATTAGATCTTCAGCCAAGGTTGAAACTGAAACCTCATTGCAACAGTCTCACAAGAACTCTGTCATTGATAGTTCCTCTGAAAAAGTTCTCAAAGAGGAAAACCCTCAGGAGAAAGTAGACTCATGCCTTAAAGGTCCTGTTTCTTCCCATATTGGGAAGGGAGATAAGGATACTTCCATTATTTCTGAGCATGAGGAAAACAGAAAGTCACAACGTCGATCAGATTGCACGCTTCCAGGTTCAGAATCTGATGGGGATTCAATCAAAACATCATCTAGCCAGAAGTCTAGTGACCGCAGAAATAAGATAAAATCTGAATGTCCGAGTAACGAAGCAAAAAGATCCTCTAATTCCAAAACTGAGGAGTCAGAAAAATCCAGGCATGATAGGAAAGAAGATGAAAAGGGGTCAAGTCGTTCAAAATCTGAGCGCGACTCTAGGCACACATCGTCAAGATCTTCTCGTTCTGACAGAGACAGAAGAAGGACCAAAAGTCGGTCACGGTCTAGATCTCGAGGCTGTCGAACTAGTTCCTATTCCAGGTCTGAAAGATCCAGGAGTGAGAGACAGTCAAGGTCAGATAGGTCACATTACCATGATTCTGAGTGGAGGTTTCATAGAAGTTCTCCCTATACGTTGAAGGTAGAGCTACGTTCACCGAACACCCGCCACGGCAGGTCTATTGGACAGCTCGACTCAGAGGTTTATGACCTTCCCCCGGCCGGCCAAGGCCACTAGAGTCAAGTGACTCAAGTCGATCTCACTTCCTTCTAGCTCGCACAAAAGAGTTTCCCTCTCCTAAATTATCCACTAACTCCAGATCCACCACAGGGACTCAAAATTTACCCACTCAGATTGGTTCTCGATCACCGAGTCAGACTAAAAGAACCAGAATTCAATATCCGAGCGATCTCATTTAAAGCTGGTGTGCTCTGGACTCCAATGTAGTTAAGGGCGCTCTCTGATGCAGAACACGGTCACAGGACATCCATATGTGCCCACTTCAAAATCTGAGATTAAGGACAGAAACCCCTTAATTCTAACCCAGCTACTCACCAGAAATTGCCAGAAAAAGGCACGAAAAACAGTCTGACTTGATGCAGGAGCCTAGATACACTCCCCCCCCCCCCCCCCCCCCCTCTCCCCATTTTCCCAACGTCGCACAAGATTTTTCCTCAGACAGGTAATCTGTGTCTGGGAGGGAATCTTCCAAAAAAACAGACTCAATGGATCACAAGACTTTAAATAATGTTACTGAAACAGAGAGACAATCAAAAGACAGATCAAGTAATAACACAAAGCAGTCACAGTTAGCCCTCAGCCCAGTTACTCCTCAGAAGGAATGCAGCAAAATTGATGACAACTCTACTCTGCCTAAATCTAAATGCATTTCTCAACAGATGCATGAAGCTACGCACAAAGTTAATTTGTTCAAAACAAAACAACAAACTGAGCAACAAGCTCCAAACCAAGAACATAGTAGTTTGGGAAAGTGCACAAATGTTCCTGAGAGTCACAAGACAACTGAAAGATTGAAGGAATCCACTTCCACGACAAGTAGAAGTCTTGAAGTTAGAAGTTCCACTGATGAACCTGGAATGAAAAATGAGATTCCAATCCAAAGTAAAGCTCTGGCAGAAGGACTGACTGACTCATTTTGTGTAGGCCACACTCCCAATCAGGATTCAGTAGGATCACTGGCAGACCCTCTTTCTGTGAAAGAATTACCACCTGGAGGATGCTTGAAATTTAACACTAAATTAGATGGGCCATCGCACATCACACCGAGTGCTCAACTCTGTGAAAATGATTCTGAGCAGCATTATGTGAATCCTGAACAACCCAGTAGTGGGATTTTGAAAATGGATGGTAGTGCTAAAAAATCCAGATGGGACATTGTTGGTCAAGTCACTTCAGAATATCAAATAGTGAATCCAGATGTGGAAAAGGTCATTTCGGTAAAAAGAATAGAGTTGAACAATGATACTACCCCTGAAGAATCTTGTACACAGAAACAGGACTCTGAAGTACCATCTAAAAAATCTGTAGAAGAACAAATACAAGACACAACCTCAGCTGAATCTCATCAGAAAGTAAGTTCTTATGCGTCTGACCTTGAAACCCAACATACTCATGGTGAACTTATAAAACAGATCGTTGAAGATCCTCAATCAACAAGTGCCCCTGTTGTTAGTGATCTTCCCCTTAATTGCAGTTCTGGCAGTAAAGAGAAAATCAATGTAGACAAACCTAAGCCTGAAACTCAAGACCCCGATTCCTTAAACCACGATGGTAAATGCCACAGTGATGACAGTGAGAGTGAAGAATCAGACTCAGATTCAGATGATGGGCGTGTTTCTTTAAAGCGGTTGCACTCGGTGGTGGTTGTGCCAAAAAATTCAACCATTATTTTTTCGTTCCTCTTCCCATTTTTTTTGTTACTCAACCCAGGCAACTTTGTTGTACTTCCCCGAACCGCCTCTTACCCCCGTTGGTGATTAGTGTTTTTCTGGACAGAACCGACTGATTACACATGAAAGCATTAATAGCGGATTGCTTTGGTTAGCAATCCAGTCAAAGCCTTCCTGAGGATATCTCAGCTGACTTTTAAGGACATTGCATTCAGTTTGACCCCTGCGACACACACACACGCCCTCTACATTATTGCTGTCTAATTTTTTACGTGCTCTTCCTAACCCTAATCGCCGAGCAACCATGTTGCCCACTGACATCAGCACATTCGGCAAGCCTATACCTAGTTGCAACAATCTTGCGTTACAAGACTGGATCCTTCCCCCATTCTTCGTGCATAAACGGTATCAGCCACAAATAGTCTTCGCTCTACCAGATAAATACCAAAGTAATGCAACTTCATTAGTGTAGTTCTGAACAAAAAAAAAACGGGGGGGTGGGGGGGGGGGGGGGGTGGAAAAAACTTTGCGACTACTGAATCGGATCACCATCAAAACCATGATAGACCAGATAGCTGGAATGGTAGGAAAGGAGGAAAGCAGCACTATGGGGAATCCACTGACTTCAACACTGGGAAGGGTTATGGTTTAGCCTGGGACTTTAACCAGTCAGAACAGCCCAGCAGCACATTTCAGCAACCGGACAGCAGTCATGGCACTGAACACCCGCCTCAACCAGGAATTGCTCTGTTTGATAGCGGTCACAGACAAGGTCCATGGACTCAGCCTCCCATCTCTAAAACCAACAGACCAGTAAACGCGCATGTGCCTTTTCAGTATCATGATTCAGTTAACCAGATCCATCCAGACTCTTTGACCAATGATCACGATGAAGACAGGGTAGTAGGGATCAAACAAGGATCTGTCCTGTCTGCTGATCTTCCAGGATCATCCCCATTTGTTCAAGCCCATGAGATAAGCAGCAATTGCAGCTTTACCACAGAAAGTCAGAACATCTCGGAAGCCCCTAGAGAAGACAACCAAAAGCCTCATCGAGGAAGGGGTCCACCTAAGAAGAGACGTCAAGAGTTTGAATCTGAATCGGATAATGAGGCAGAGGCTGGTCTGAGCAGTAAAAGGGAGTGTTTGGATGAGAGCTCAAGGGTTGTGAAAGATGGTAAGGAATCTTTTCACCAAATTCAAGAGGTGGTGCGCCCACTGCTCAGCCTGAAAAACTTTGTGGATCCAGCTGTTTGGAGGGAAAAGGCAAAGCAGAAAAAAATGCCACCCTACTTCGACCTCATTGAAGATAATGTATATCTGACAGAACGGTAAGTATATATTTTTCCCTTTTTATCCCTGGCAATTAAATTCATGTTCCTGGTGTTGGCAGCGCCATGCTCCACTGTTTGAATTAAATGTTTGTTTGTTCATTTAATTTGATCTTTCATAAAGCTCATGAAATCTGTTCTCTGTCCTTACAGCAAGAAGAATAAGTCCCATCGAGACATCAAGCATATGCAGTGTGAGTGTGCTATCCTCTCAAGGGAAGAGCGCTCCCGGGGAATGATGGCATGTGGGGAGGATTGCCTCAATCGCTTGCTGATGATTGAGTGGTAAATGTCTTGCTACTACATCATAATGTTTGCTTTATAGTAGAGAGTATCTGTAGTGAGAGACTGTAATTAATATATCATGTTTATGTAGGGCTGCACGATAAATTGCAATGAAATCACAATTGCGATTAGGCAAAAGCTGTGCATGTGCATCTTGTCAGTGAAGCACGGCTCTGTGATCAGCAGTAAATCTCCACCCAAAGGCCAGAGGGCGCTCTCGCGGGACTGATGTTATGAAGTGAGTTTGTCGTAAAAAAACATGTTATTAATGTGGTATGTTCACGTGCCTTTTAGACTGGACGATGTTTTTTTTTTTTGTTAGTTTTTGCAAGCTTGTCAGTGATCTACTGCTCTGTGTATTAAATGCTGCTCCATTTGAAAGCACATGAAAATACCACATTTAAAAAATTTTTACTCCAAACTCACTCCATAAAGTCAGTCCACACGAGAGCGCCCTCTGGCTTCGGATGGAGATTTACCGCTGATTACAGAACCGGCTTTACTGACAAGATGCGCATGACAATCGCATTCGATTAATCGTGCAGCCCTATGTTTATGTTACTTGCTGATTTTATGTTACTGGCAGATTGAGGTTAGTTACGGTAAGAACATTGATGGCAAAATTTTTCTAATTTGTTTCTCTTTTTCTGCTCTTTCAAGCTCTGCGGGGTTTCCCGTTTCTGTTTGCGTTTTAAATGGCTGGCATACTGCATGATACGGCGCTTTAAAGATAGCAGATGCAGACCTTGACACACGGTAATTTTGACTGCAGATACAAAGCGATTTAGAGGGCCTTCTCCCCCTTCGCCCTTTTTTTTTTTTTTTTAGAGCAAGCCAAAGACCTACAGCCGTAGTACTATTGCTTCAGCTAAAATGGCTTATTACATATGTTCTTTGTCTTTTATGTTAAGTCATCTGTTTTTTTTGCAGGAACACCTTTGTTTTAGAGTACTGTGGAGAAGTTTTGGATCATCGGGAATTTAAGGCACGGGTGAAGGAGTATGCACGAAACAAGAACATTCACTATTATTTCATGGCTTTGAAAAATAATGAGGTGAGCTGTGGAATTAGTGCAAAAATAAGAATTTGAAGTGTTTGACTTTCGTGAATTAAGACACATGAGCCTATGTCTCTATTTTGTCTGCAGATTATTGATGCGACTTTGAAAGGAAACTGTTCCCGTTTCATGAATCACAGCTGTGAACCCAATTGTGAAACTCAGAAAGTAAGTGCATTCGATTTTCATGGTGTCAGATATTTGTACCCCCCCACACAAATCCTACTCCTCCTCATTATCATAAGAGCGAGATCTGGATTGTTGTACAGTATATCTGCACAGTTCTTCCAGTTCCAGTATGTTGTTCAGAAAGGATGAGAAGCAGGCTGTCGATAGAAAATGTAAATGTGATTGTTAGTGGGATACTATCAAGGAGAGTGGGTCAAAATGGCAAACTCTTCTGTCTAGCAACCAAACAGTCAATTACTGAGGTCAACTACTTATCCAGTAAAAGGTTATTTAGCCACATCTCTATGCATTTGTTGCCTATGTAGGAATAGATGCTTCTGGATCTTAGAGCCTTTGATTTCCATGAAAAATCTTTGTTTAGCATTTCTAATCCATCACACCCTTTGCAGTGGACTGTAAATGGCCAGCTTCGAGTTGGCTTCTTCACCACCAAAGCTGTGACGGCTGGGGCAGAACTCACTTTTGATTATCAGTTCCAAAGATATGGGTAAAAGATCCGGTCATTTCCTTTCATGTATAGTTTTGTTTTTCTTAAAATGAAACTCAACATACATGTTGATCATAATATATCATATCTTGCTTCTTTTGTCCACCAGTAAAGAGGCCCAGAAGTGTTTCTGTGGAGCTCCTAGCTGTCGAGGTTTAATAGGTGGAGAGACTCGGGTTAGTGTCCGAGCAGCAGGTGGGAAGAAACAGAGGGAACGCTCACGGAAGAAAGACACTGACAGTGCACTTACCACGGTGAGCAAGAGGACTCAATTATTGTGTTGCATCCAGCTATTGGAAATGACAAGAGAAAGGCAGAATAAACCCATGCAGTGACGGGAAGTGTTTTACATGTCCTTCATGCAACTCTGATATTCATGCTTCAGTATTAACAATGATAGTCACCATTTTGCAGCTTGAACAATTGGTGTTAACGCTTAGACACAAATAAACACACATGGACTGGCCAGATTTCACAAAACCTGTTGTGGCCCCCTCAACCCAGGCGCTATCTTAAACCAGCAGTACTAAAGCAATGATCTGGGTCAGCTTTGTTCTTGCTTGCATGTTAATTGCTTTGAGACTTTCAAGGCTTGTTCCAGTCTACAAATAACACGGCTAATATATTCTGCATGCATTCAAGCTAATTGCATCTTAAGGTTTTTATGGCTTGTTTGAACTAGCACTCTTCATCTCTGGCACAGACCTGCACTAAGAAAGCAAGCAAAATGTAGAAACATCCTCCTGATACATGAAATTGAATGACTTGAAATTAGAAGTGAGCTTTTGCCATGGTCACAGTTTGATCGAGATCAACAAAATATTTCTCCTGTGGTGCTGCTGGTATCTAAACTGGTTGACATTGTTCTGCAGTTGGATGAGGAGCTGGAGGCTCTGCAGGAGAATGGAGAAGGCTTGTGCGGAGAGAAAGATGTGATCTCACTCTGCAGGCTCATGGTGCGAGTGGAGACAATGGAGCAGCGACTCACCTGCCTTAAACTCATTCAGGTATACAGCAAAACCGTCACGTTAAGATGTGTTTGATTTATTGCACAGCATAGTTTTGCGTTAAGCATTTAAAAATGACTGACAACTGGTCAGATGAGTTTTTTGCATGTCTTTGCAGAATACCCAGAATCCCTTGTGCCTGAAGCAGTTTTTGGATCACCATGGCCTCTCGCTGCTGTGGATATTTATGGTTGAACTTTCTGAGGCTAAGAGCAACTCTGTAAACAACATTAAACTACAGTAGCCTGTTTCCACGGGATGGTAACTGATTTCAAAACCACCACCAGTTAGGGGAATTTAAGAGAGATCCCAAAGCAAATAGTGGCGCTGCGTAGCTATGCTCCTGCAATTTTCCCCATAGATTGCCAACCAAAAAACCCAGAAAGAAATTCATGTGGGTTTGATGATTTAGTGTAAATGGTAGCTTAATTCTGGTAAGGCGGTATGTAGGTTTGAGCTACAATTTAGGTTGTGCTTGGCCTCATCTCAGTACTAAACTTCGTTGGTGTTTGGGTTGTTTTTTTGGCTATAATTCTTAGAATTAGTTAACGGCCCTCCCTGGTGTAGTATTTATTTGCATCTCCCTCAGTGCTTCCCATCTCAACGAAGAATATGCTGGAGGAGAGCCTAGTGCTGCAGTTTATCCAGCGCTGGGCTCAAAGCCGGCCACTCAGCCAACCAGCAGAACAGGATGGCTACTCCAGTGAGAGCACCTCACGTGCCCAAACGCCCCTCAACACCCCTGATGGTCCACCAGCCAAGCTGGCTTCTGAGCTGGATGGGGACACTCCCAAGCGAGCAGTCTACCGTAGGTTGAAGATCATCAGTGAAAACAGTCTGGACAGTGCCATGTCCGATGCTAGTAAAGCTTCGGATGGGAAAGAAGAGGAGGATGAGGAAGAGGAAGAGATGGAGGATGAGACTTCACAGTTGGAAGCCACAATTGAAAGGGAGGTTAAAGTAGAAAACAGTGAAGCGCCTTCTGAGAGTCAAGCTGAGCTTGAGCCCGAATTAAAACAGGAGCCCCCTGAAACCGAAGAAGTCACACATTCAACACCAGAGGCCACTGGCAGTGAGGGAGAGACACTTGAAACACAAGAACCTGAAGAAAAACCCATCGTTAAGCCTGAAATTTGACAATTCTGCTTGGTGATGAACAAAACCCGCACCCCTACAGGTGATGGAGACCAACAGCGAGGTCCGCCATCCCATGAATCAAGTAGTCTCAGGACGGATTTTGCACACACACAGTTGATAGTAGCCCCTTCAGTCACGGACACCACATCCGTGAGCGGACATAGCGTAATGATTTTGTAGTTTGCTGATGAGTGGAAACTCCTCCAGCCACGGTGAGACACAGGTGGACACAAATTCACCCCAACTCTTCCCCTCTTCTGAACAATGCAGCTCCGAAGGGAATGAAAGTTGCAGCACTGCAGAAATCACACCCACACAACCATCGGAAACTATAATGGAGAGTGTATCCTCTGAATCTACAGCTGTTGCCATAGAGAGCGCACCCACAGAATCTCCGTCTGCCTCTGTGGAAACCACTCCACCTGAATCTGCTGCTGTTTCTACTGAAAACGTATCATCAGAGGCTGTCGTAGCTGCCGGTTCTGCTGATGCGACGGCCCTGGCTATTGTTGCTGTTCCAGCAGAGGGTGCTGCAGTGGGGACGCCCTCTCAAGATGAGGAGGAAGGTGTCTCTGATGTGGAGAGCGAGCGCAGTCAGGAGCCACAAGTTCAGGCTTCTGATATCAGTGACATGGCTGCCCGGCTGCTGGACCCCACACCCCGTTTGCGATTTTTCAGATATTTAAAGGCACCCACCCCCCAGACCCTATAGATTGTTTAAAAGTGGTGGAGAATGCACCCTACTTAGTCTATTTAATAAGCCAAAAGACAAATACACATAACCCAAAAAAAAAAAAAAAAACACACAAAATAAAAACAAAAAAAAAAAATAAAAAACAAAAAAAAAAAAAAAAAAAATAAAACAAGACAAAATAAAAAAAAAAAAAAAAAGAACCAAAAAAAAAAAAAAACAACCAAAAAAAACAAAAACACTAGTAGCCCAATTAAAAAAACACGATAACAAAAGAAAAAAAAAAAGAAATAAAAACAAACAAACAAACAAAAAAGTTATAATAAAATAAAAAACAAACAAAAAAAAAAAAAAAAAAAAACAGAAATACATTAAGTACTTAAAAAAAAACCAAAAAAAAAAAAAAAAAAAAAAAAAACACCAACACCAAATTTTTAATAAAAAAAAAAAAAAAAAAAAAACAAAAACAAAAAAACAAAAAAAAAAAAAAAAAAAAGAAAACAAAAAAAAAAATCAAAAAAAAAAAAAAAAAAAAAAAATAAAAAACAAAAAAAAATAAAAAAAAAAAAAACAAAAACCAAAAAAAAAAAAAAAAAAAAAAAAATTTTAAAACAAAAAAAAAAACAAAAAAATAAAAAAGAAAAACAAAATAAAAAAAAATTCCACATAATTAAAAAAAAAAAAAAAAAAATATAAAATAAAAAAATAACAAAAAAAAAAAACCAACCCCCCAACCTAAAAAATAAAATTCCATCTATACAAAATAAAAAAAAAAAAACAAAAAAAAAAAAAAAAAACAAAAAAAAATATAAACCACTTGTTTGGGTCGTGTTTAGGGTATGCGTACCTAACTGAATCTTGTTCCTGATCAAATTCCAGAATAGAAATAACAGTTCATAATAGACTATATAAACTTTAAGGCACACCCATGTGCACCGATTTCCACCTGTTTTCGCACAATTTATCAAATGGAGTATACTTGAAAGTCTATTTGTTCAGCCTTATGCATATGCTAAGCATACACATAAAAACCAGAGTATGCTTTAGGCTTAACTAGATCTGTGTATCACTTCTTAAACTATTCCATAATTGGCTATGGATGCTATTTGGCGACTGGTAATGACACAAATAAAATCTTTATTTTACGGTGTACTTCTTTTTTTCCTAGGGAGTTTATTTATGCCCGCTTGATACCCAGAAGAAGAGCCTAGTGCTCTGAAAAAAGACGTCAAGTGGCCCTATGTCTTAATTTGAACGCCACCTTCCTACTCTCTCGACCTGACTCCTAGCTTATTTTAACCACTTCCTCTGTTTTTGTTAAACATCCTATAATCCATCCTTTGTTTTCAGTCAAATAGACTCGCAGTAGTCGTGATCGAGAAGCCTCTGATGATCACTCGCACACTTCGAGCAGCGTTCGAGAGATGAGAGCGAGAAAGAGATAAGGACGCGCGACTCGGGATGCGAGACCTGGGAAAGAGCGCGTGAGTGAGCCTGCGTGAGCGGTCCCGGCGCACGCGCGAGAGGGTCTGGAGAGAGATCGTCTCTTCGCCTTTCTAGTGCAGATACGAAAAAGTATATTGACGAGGCTCCACCCCACCCCACCCATGCTACGCACGCCTTTCGCCTAGTGAGAGGTCTGCCGCCGCACAGAAAGATGATCCGTAGATTGTAGATGTCACAATTTTTTTTTTGCCTTCATTGTGCTAGGACAGGTTGAGTGAGATTCCCCCTTGACTTCCCGCTGGAAGTGAAGTCGGCGAGAGAGCCTTTGATTGTGAGCGACCTGAGGGGGCGCGGAGCCGGAAGGAAAGGCTCCCTGAGCCAAGATTTTGCCAACTCGGAACGTAGGCACCAAAAGCTGTGAGTTATCGTTGGCCGTCCCTTGCCCTCGACACGGCTATTCGTCTGGCGTCAACAAGATACACAAAATTCCAATATAACATCCTTATGTCTACATTAGTTTTATTCTCTCACATACTGTGGTTACAAAACCCCTCATACAAGCTTTAAATGGGTCATCAGTTCACCCAAAAAATGGAAATTAGCCCATGAATATTTAAAATTTTCCGACTAAGGCCTACTAGGTGCTATATGACTGTCTTGCTTTCAGATTTTTTTTATTGTTTAAGACCAGTCCCTGGAGCGATAGCTAAAAATGTGTACTTTGATTTCCAAGAGTTAATGTGGAATTTGTAACACCTGAGGCAGTGTTGCACGTCATAAGTCCCCCCCACCAGAAGTGAAAATAATAGCAGCTCCACCCTATCATAAAAAGTCCGCACACGGACTTCGGTTGTCTTTGGGGTGACAAGGCCTCCTCGTAGTAAGCGAAGTGTTTTTGTCCCGATTATTTTACAATTGCTAAGTACTGCATATATTCAATGCACGCTCCTGACTCAGGAATCTCGCTTGCGCTCACAGTGTACAGGGAAGAAGAGCTTGGTGTGGGATGACGTGTGTGTGATGGGCGTTTCTTTGGCGCCATGCGCATAGTCAGAAATGAGAGCCGGCACGCGCAGGCCCGGAAGAGATCAACAACACAGACATAGACACAGCACCAAAATATGTGTTGAGGGGCCGCACCCCCACGAACGATGAATGCCTCCCGCCCCGAGGATCTCCCGTATATTTAAGGCCATATTCCTGATGGAGAAGCGTACCACTCTCTCCTTGATTAAACTATAAGGAAAATCTTGCTCCTGTAAAACAAAATCGTTGGGTTTCATGAGAACCTTCAACATGGCGCACCACAATTTACGCCGGACCTATCTTACTCATCCGCCCGGGCTGCTCCGGTAACTATTGTTTGGCTCACAAGCTACATTAAAGTTGAGTTTTATTTACCGTGTCTTGATATATGGATGTGTTGTCTACAAAAAACGCATAAATTTCGCCCACTAGGACCAGGGCCTGTGTTCCACCCCCCCGGAGCTCATCTGAGGCACTTGTTTTATTAGGATGAATGCGCGTTATTTCACTTCTTTTGGATCTGCCCCCGGTATTATTCGCCCCCGCAACACCCGCTGGACTTGCCTTGTTAAGCACTTTACTCTAACTCTGAGTGGATTCTCTCCTGACCGCCGGAAGTCATATACGCCTAGGATGCGTTTGTCGGGAGTAACTAATTTTGTAATTTTCCGGGGGAACTATCCTCTTCAAGGAAAAATGTACTGCGCAAGTGTTTGAAATGTAGCATGGGACTACTCTTTAGCTTGTCATAGTTGACGGTGCTGGCCCCAAACTGCGTCCCTGAGAACTTTTCCAACCACATCCTCTCTTCTCCTTAAAAGACTTCAAAATGACGTATATGTCTTTGTTGATATCGCCGAAAAATGACTGAGCTGTGGGCCGTCGTCCCACGTCCATCTGGAGCAACTTCACACGTTGAAAGTTTTCCGCACACGCTTCCCAAGCCCACCCCTCCACCCTTTACCATTACCCTTACACGTTCTCCTCTTCCTCTTACGATCCTACTTATCGTAATCCACACCATGGCCATTTTTTTCTTTGTTCTCACCCTCAAACCGCCGCCCCAAAAAAACTTTTATTCCGTTATTCGACTTCCTTCTCCCAGAGCCCGCGCCCCTCCTCGCTGAGTGCACTCTTTCTTCCATCCTCCCCAAAAGCCTCAACTAAGACAAAAACGAATAATCACCTGTCATATATGCACTCACCGTGTTCTGCATACACATATATCTGATATACGACACCCTTGCGTATCAAGCCTCATCTCGTTGTCCAGCGCCTTTTTTTCTTTGTGCAGTTTGAGTCCTGGCTAGGCTATCATAGTGTTCGGGGCCGTTTTCACCAACCACAAGCTTACCAAATCAGCGGTGTCTTAATCTTCTAGCGATTATGCTATTTTTTGGCTTGCCACAACCTCCGCGTACTTATGAAATAACGGTTGTGTTATAACTTTTGTTTTCCCGCCACCTTCTTCGTCCTGTTATTAGCCTCTTGACCTCACACACCGCATTGTTTCTTTTATCACCCAGTTCCCCCAATTCGTTCCGACTAACCGATTTTAGTTTGCGGCCCGCCCAAACCCGCCTTCACCAGTGTGGGTTTCTACTCTGTGCTTTTCTTGCTATTTATTGTTGTCGAGTCCGCGCTGTCATCTGTCTTTTCGTTGCTGTGCAGGTCGTGTGAAGGGCGACGCGCCGCATACACGCTACAGTTTGAGATTTCACCCTCTCCCGGTCATTCTGCTTTAGTCCCAATTGTCACTCTGGGTTTCACAGCACGGTCGCCACTCACCACTAGGCCAACTGCTGTATCCAAAATCGTATGTCCTTTTGTTTTACCCGTTGTTCCCATTTGGTCTACCGTTTGTGTTTTCTCTACATGTTTGCCCAGCTGGGTCCCAAGTTCTGTCCGTGTGCATGGTACTACCAGCTCTCCTTTCTGTTATTGAGTAAGAGCCAGTTCCAGCCCCCGCAGAGAACGTAACCTCCTTTTTTCGACAAGTTGTCACCAGACAGGCTCTTTCCCTCAACTCCCACACTGCCCGCTCTACGTTGGCCCAGGTCACTTCTGACTTTTTATTATCACGGGTATTCGCGTCCTGCCCTTCCCAACAACAAACCACCAACCGACCACTATTATCTTCTATTCATACGCTTGCTGTCAACTACGCCAAACGATATCACCCCCCCTGGTTCTTTTCCCCGTTGTTGATTTACCTATCAACCATGCATCTGTCACCCATACACCCCAGCACGGACAGTGCTGCCCAGCCCCGTGACGACGCATTTTTGGCTCCCTAACACGCACTCGGTACATCGAACTTTATTTTTTACCACCCCCACTAGCCTCTCGTATCAGAGTCTCATCGCTCCTATTTCCCAGTACCTCCAGTGCCGGACCTTCCTCAGCTTGGCAATCTTGGAGCTTGCTCTCTGGCATAGCACCCCCCTCAGCTGTTTTTTTGTGGTTTATTAGTTCTTGTCTCACAGGTCGGACCTATGGTTTTACTGTCTATATTCGGCCTCCTGTCCGTGTCCGACCGCCCCCACCCGATGCAGGGTCGTCAGGTTTACATTCACACTTGTGTGATTCCAACCACAGCAAGCGGTTCCACCCCGCCAACCTCTAGATAGCAGCCAACAGTATGTCTGCCCCCACGCACAGCCATTGACTGCCTCTACTCCCGGGCCCGCCGCCGCCATGATCGATCCTGCAGGTCTACACACCCCATCCGTCTACCCAGCCCTGGACCACTCACGCATCCTTTTCTTCTGTGCACTCTTCTGAATCGCCTGTGGCAGCCTGATCATGTGGTGCGAGGTTATGCAGTAGAGCTGTCGGAGGCTCCGGTTTAAATGTCCCATTTACCTTGTGTAGACCATGAAATCCTCAAAAGCTAGTCTATAAGAGATCCTTACACGTCACCAAACGCAGTAGGGATGACCAAATTATTGGACCATTTGACCTAGGTATACTACTTACAGCGTAAGCGCCTTTCCCACAACATGGCACTTAGTGTTAGTATAATAGTGAATGATCATACGATGTGAAACAGCAGCTTGTTATGGCCCCTGTCGTATCGTGTTTATGTGTGTGTGTATAAAACCTTGCCTTGCACTCATTTCATGCCTGTTTGTTCACGTTGCTTTACTCTTATGTTGGCGTGGATCCGCCTCTTTGTCTGCCCAAAGTCCCAACACGTGCTCCCAAAATGGTTATTGAGACCAGTTGCCCAGCATCAGCCATGTTTCACACCAACCAAAAAACATTGGCCGCGAGTTTTTCCCGTCCCCAACCACTCGCTTTGAGTGCAAGCACAATTTCATCTTGTGGTTTTTGTTTCCCCACGTGGGGTCTGTCCTGTTCCCCTGTTTTACCAAGCTCCTATTTTGGTCATTCGTAATGTGACCATTGCCATTCTCCATCAATTTAATTCATAGATATAAATCCCTATACTTTTTGAACCATCTTCCCGTTTTTTTTGTTGGTGTGTGTATGTGCTCACCTTATGAGTACTAACGACTCCTTGTTATAGTGTGCTGTTAACAGCCCACTTTTCTTCTTTGCTTTCACTTGCGACGGCTTAAACATGTGGTCTTTTCCAAGATCCTTTAGGATTACGGCCCGTAATATCATCAGACAGATTCCAAACCAGCTTCCCTGGAAAGCAAACTTAATGAGAACCGTTTTCTACAAATGGCGACTAGCTGCTGTGAGCAGATGAAGCTATAGCCTGTTCACAATAGTTGTATCTACTCTCAAGCAGCTAGTCACCCAATGAGCGCTGTACAAACCTTTAGTATTCCGTGTGGTCGGTTTTTTGTTTGTTTTTTGAGTGAACACTTAATCTCACGTGTTAAACGATGGCTGCTACTAGCATTCGCTTTATTGTTGCAGACTACATTCGTCTCCAGATTGCAGTACTCATTTTCGTGGCAGAGGTGGCCCCGGACCCGGTCATCTACCAGCGCGCGACGCCCGCCTGTGGTGGTGCCTCAGTAGCTGGCTGGCGGCCCGCCCCTTGCTTTTTTCAACTCCCCGCCCTGGCCCACCACTACACCCACTAGCCCCTCACCGTGAGTCACATTCACACTGCCGTCAACCACGTGACCTGCACTAGGGCTCTCACCAGATGAGGTGCTGTTACCTGTCGCTCGTTCTCACCCATCTTATTTTTTCCGCCTTCCTTTGTCTTACTTGTATACGCAAGCCCGACGCGGACTTAGCTTGCATTCACGTGAAAGTAATTTTATAGTTGAATAGTGTATACATACACACAATCAATTAGTTCAATTAAATTTATTTTAAAAAAATGTATACGAAATGTTTTCCCCCCACCAAAAACAAAATAAGCTGACTTTCACAAGCTGTGCATTTCTGTTGAAGAATGAATAAATCAATGAAAAGATTAAAAAAAATTAGGCCTGTTTGCACCAACACACGATAATTATAACGATAAAGATATTGTTTTAAAAATCATTCTAAATTGAAAAGAATAGCCGCGTTCACCCACATTATCCTGTAATGGACCACTAGCTGGGAATCACTTCGGGTATTTTCTTTTTTTCCAGCTTATGACTGCTAACACCTATAAACGCCAATAAGAATTCCTCTGTTTTCAAAGGTGCAGCTTTAAAGTGCAGATGACTAACTGCCCACAACCCCTTATCCTGCCTGGTGTGATTGGCCTTTCTACGCCAGCCCACACACCTCGCGCCAGACAGAAAAACTTTACATACAGCGTTGTTAAACCGTTGAAGGTGTGGTGCCCCCTTCAGCGGCTGACATCAATCTGAGCGCACTACAGTTACTAATTGGCTCGTTAAGAGGGTCCCATGGCTCATCCCGGGCTCCTCAAATCGTAGGCCCCGTACGTATCCCTCCTGCAGGTTAGTTCAGCTTAACCTAATCCAACTAACCTGAGACTGCTAATCAATGTCTCAGGATCGTAGAAACCCAGGTAAGTTATGTTGCTCCGGGTGAGCTAAATCTTGCAGCGCCTTGGCCTCCAGGGCAAGATTTGAGGGAAACCTGGGTCAGACGGCGATGTCTCAAGTTCTGTGATAGATGCTTTTGTAATGAGATTGTATAGACAGCAGGGTTCAGGTATACCTTAAACATGCTGCCCGACCTCTCCTGAACTGTAATTAACCACATGGAAATGCTGCCCAACAACTCAGCACTCCAAGCGATTCGCCCCTTCCCCCCCAGCCTAAAACCCCTATATCCTCGCACTCCCAGTTGGGACAGTGGCGCGGACCCCGACCGCGGCGACACCAGAACAGTCTCCACACATCCACTCACCCACGGTATGCATGAACTGACCTGCCACCACCCATATCTATATTTATGTATTGCTTACCATCTGTACGACACAAACCATCTACAACCACGAAAGGGTGGGGAGAGCCCGGCACGAATTAAAACCACCACTTTTAAACACACCACCACCCGGAGCTTGATGACATCAGCATGGATTGATCTAATGAGTTAAGACATTGCCGCCAGACCACGTCTGCCTTTGTCCTATTGTAATGGCTTCACTATGAGTACATGATGAAATGCAATTGCTCTTTCAGGCAAACACAGTGGGATCCTCCCAGCTGGGATGGGACTACAGATGAAGCCAGTGTAGAACACGAGGCTGAGATGGACCTCGGGACGCCCACATATGATGAAAATCCTTCAAAGGTATTAAACAATTCCTTATGCTTAGGGCAATATCATAGGATTTTCATCAACCTTAACTTTGAAGTACTGTAGAAGTACTTAAATAAAACAGCTTCAACCCTGGTCCACCCAGCCCATTTATGAAAATCAACGAAAAAATTCAGAAATTGTCACCATGTTGATGGCACCACCTTAATCATATTAAAGTATGCCTGCCCGCGATACATTTGGGACATCTGTACTCCTAATTTTATATGCAAAGAGTTAAGTGATAGCTCAACAAAAAATGAATTCTGGCAGTAAATTACTCCCGTAAGACTTGTTCATCTTCGGAACACAAATTAAGAATTTTTTGATGAAATCTGAAAGCTATGAGAATAATTTTGTGCGCATAGAAAACAAAAAATAATGACTTTATTCAACAATTCTTCTCTCCAGGTCAGTCTCCGCGATCGTTTGTTACATTGCTAAGCTAAAACAAGGCGCAGTACATCAGGGTTCTCACCAGAAGCAGGATCACACGCATGCGCCGTGGTAATCTTGTGAAATGCGCGTCAAAGACTGACATGGAAGAGAAGAAATTGTTGAATTAAGTTGTTATTTTTGTTTTCTTTGTGGACAAAAAGTATTCTCGTAATTTCATATCATTACAGTTGAACACTGATGTCACATGGACTATTTTAACCATATCCTTACTACCTTTCTGGGCCTGAACATAGTAGTACCCTTGCTGTTGTTGGCAGGGTCAGAAAGCTCTTGGGTTTCATCAAAATATCTTAATTTGTGTTACAAAGATGAACAAAGGTCTTACGGGTTTAGAACAACATGAGGGTGGAATAATGACCGAATTCTTTCATGTTTTGGGTGAACTATCCCTTTAAGAACAGCGATCATTTGAATAGAAATATCTTAAAGGTACAGTAACAATAAAGGTCACACAAAAGGACTACGGAATGTTTTTAAGATATGAAATATCACTCCCTTTTCCCCCTGCAGTTCACAATGTTAAATAATACTAATGTGTGGAATGAATGCTCTTCTTAATTTTAAATATTAATTCTATTCATATAAAAATGCCAAATAAAGAAAACAAACTGTCAGTATTAAGAAACAAAGAAATAAATTAGATTAAAAAAAAAAAAAGCAATGTTTTTTTTTTTAGGGGGATAGTGATAGTTGTTGGTTTTTTTGTAACAATATTGCTGTTATAGACACATTCCTGTTTACTTTCCTATTACAAAACCCAGCTGTATTTACATTAATACCTTACCAAGACGGATATTTTGACCAAGACATGCATTTAATCATTCTTGCATGCAGCAAAATTACCACGAGGCACAAGTGACCTTTGCAGCATATGAACATACACGTGTGAGCGTTTGAAGCAGCCTTTCAGACAGTGTTGGTACCATATTAAGTACCAAATAATGTGATAAAGACTGGTATTTTTATGTTTTTGATTGATTTAGTACTGAATAAGTATCAAAGCACTGGTCATTTTAACAACCCCTATTCTAGAGTTCACTTTGGTGGACACATGTAGGGTCTGAGACTGTCCCAACATCTCTAGATAATTGAAGATGTTGTTCCAGCCATCTACGATGGAATGGTTCACAGCTGGTGCTCGTCCACATAGAGAAAAGCTATTGGGAGTTCGGAGGAAAACACTTTTTAAATTTGCCTCGGTGTTTAAAAGGCATCGGCTTTTAAGACGCGTCATATGATGCAAATACATAAGAGGTCTGACCAGGCCAATCCAAACTGAAACATGAAGTCAAGAGCAAGTCACAATAAACATTGTTTTACAGTCATGTCATTTCACAGGTCATAACCATCTTGATCTGTGTTCTCTGCTGTCCTCCCTCCCCCATCACCCACTCCGCCTTTCTTTTTTTTCTCTCTCAGGATTTTGCTGGTGTTTTCTCTGGCTCTCTTTGATGCTAATCAAACCCAGCTGTTGAAACTGTATTCATTTATATGTGGTTTCTCATTTGGAAGTCGAACTGTGCAGAATCTCTTTGGTCTTTTCAACAATCGCCCTTTCGTTTTAGACTTCAAAATATCTTAACTATTAAGCTTTTAACAGATTTTGTTACCAAAGGGTTTTATTGTCCGTTGTCAGTATGTTAGCATTTCCTCTGATGTGCACTGGTTTGGCCTTTGGGTTTCTTTCTGGGACCTTGTGACAATGAGTATTGACAGTCTTGGCATTGATTCAACATAAAGTCTCATTCATGTCATATCGCTGCCTAAGGGGGACTCTGGTGAGTTGCAGTGTTAAGTTATTTGTGTTAGAATTTAGCTCCCAAGTATTTTTTTTTTTGTTTGTTTTTTTTTCTTTTTTTTTTGTTTTTGTTTGATTTTTTTTTTTTGGTTTGGAAAAGAATGTTAAACAATGATTAGATTATTTATATACTCCTGATTGAGTTTATTTTTTTTAATTTTATTTTAGTAATACGTCAAATAAACGTCAGGATATAATTTAATGTTGTGCTTTTTGTTGTCATCTTTGTGACAGTTGATCTACACAAGACCCCCGTCCGAAGGCAAATAAGAGAAAGTTCAAAAGACACGTCCAGTGAGCTGGCCAAAAAAAGCAAAGAAGTCTTCCGCAAGGAGGTGAGCTTTAGATTCTCTTGGGTTTTACTTGGGTTTACCAAATAATTATAGCAGTAGCTCATGTTTGTCCGACTCGTCTAACTTTACAATTTTTCCTGGTTATCTTTTCAGATGTCACAGTTTATTGTGCAATGCCTTAATCCGTACCGCAAGCCAGACTGCATGCTGGGCCGCATCAGTAACACAGAAGACTTCAAACATCTCGCTAGAAAGGTAACAAAAAATGGACAAAGAGCATTCTTGTGTTATTGTTTTATGTAATCTTGAATGCTCAGATAAATAGATAAGGCCAGCCATATGCACCCAGACAGCATCTTTGGATCATGCGGTTTTCTTTAAGTCCCCTTGTCTTTTAAACTATATAACGGGGCAGTGGCAGATCTTTTCTTCCGTATTGTGATGTGAAATGGATTAACGAAAAGAAAAGAAAAAAAATATAGGATGGGGTCTTGGTTCAATCCACTTTGCATTATCTGTCTGTCTGTGTCTGTGTTCATTTTGTCAGCCATTTTTAAGTGTTTCGTTCTTGGTCCGTTCGGCTTGTTTCACCAGAACTGGAGGCTTAGACAAGCCCGGATTAGGCCTAGTTTTCCAATTAGGACATTTAGTCAGTTTTATAAATGTGCCTTAGAGGGAAAACAATACTGGTGTGGCAATCTTGAGACCAAAACCAAAGGCCACGATATATTTTAAGACCAGTCAGTGCCCAACAAGTGTTTCTTTAGTGGAAGAGCTCAGACGTACATTTAGTTGGGACTAGGCTGTAAGCCTCGTCTTGAAAAATACCGGGGGTTTTAGCCTTTTAAATTAGTCTTAGACCTGTGTCAATTGTACTTTTTAGTTGTCATATTTAGTCAACCGTGTCCTGTTTTTGTTCAGGTAGTTTTAGTCAATGAAAGCTTTGTTTAAAACAACAGCGGTTATTTAAGTGCATTATTCTGCAACCACAAGTCGAGACTCGTGACAGAGAATACAGATTCGCCTGAATGACAACTTTCATTTAAGCAGAACGTCTCGCATTGAAGATCGCTAAACTTCAGCTGTCTTGTTTGTCTGTGTTTTCAGATCATCATCGGTGCTTCCGCAATGAAGAGCGAGTGTGTGGGCATGGTTGCCAGATTGCAAAAATTAAGCAAAACAACGAGCAGAAAATGTGTCCTTTTAATAGATAAGCTCTGATTTGGGGGTTTGAACTCTTGATATCTGATATCGCACACAAGCTGCATAGTAGGTACAGCAGTCCGCAATAATATTTTGTCAATTTTTTTTCGACAAATTAACTTTGGTATGTTTTCATTTTTTTAAATCATCAACGATAACTGATGTGATAGTAACAGTAGCGTTTATTGACTTGTATTCTCGTCTTGTCATAGTCTTGCTTTAGTCATAGGGGAAAAAAGCTAGTCAACAAAAGTTTTTTGTCAGTTTTCGTTAAGGAAAATAACACTAGTCTGTATCCCTTTAAACTGGAGAAATCGTTGTTTTTGAAATACAGTGCGGTCACTGAAGTCTTTCGTTATGATGTTGTTGCTGCGTCTCTAAACCTTTGGTATGCGTGTTGCGTGATACCTGTCTATCTGTTCACAGCTGACTCATGGGGTGATGAACAAGGAACTGAAGTCTTGCAAGAACCCCGAAGACCTTGAATGCAATGAGAACGTCAAACACAAGACCAAGGAGTACATCAAGAAGTACATGCAGAAGTTTGGCGCTGTGTACCGGCCCAAGGAAGACATAGAGCTGGACTAACTAGCAAACCCAGGAACCTCCTGGCAGCTCTTTCCAACCGAACACCTCTGGCCTGAACAGTTTTGGTGTGTCAGAACAGGGCAGCTCAAGCTCGAGTCCTGTTGTTTTGTTCCACTGACCTTCTAACCATGTCCTAAATGCTGCTCTGGGAGGGGGGCGTTGACTGAGCTGTCCCGCACAGGGGACGCTTTTATGATGAGATAAACTGCTGCGGTATGAAGTGCGGAGGACGCAAACCAAGGGTGCTACTCAGACTCTTTCCAATTATCTCTAAAGCAAGTCTCATCACTTGGGAAGCAGGAACGCTGTCGCGGCCTAACGTAGCTGCGAGGATCATATTAAACTCTGTTCTAGATGGGGGGCAGGGGGGGGGTTGAAGAATAAGTGGACCATTAAAATCCTTTTCCTTTGCCACCCCACTCCATTACTGTAGTTGTTACCAAGGGCTTTTGTTAGCTTGCCTGCTCTGCTAAAGGTCCAATCCCTCACTGATAGTAGTCGAGAAAGAATGAAGGAGAAAGACAGATGCTAAGGATTATATATCAGATAAAATACCCCACAGAACATAGGTCGCCCATCTCAGCATTGTTTTTATGGATTTTAGACTTTCAAATAGAAGTGTGCAGGTCTGTGATCTAACCCCATTTACCCTAGTCTGGTTTCTCCTCTCGACTGGGTGAAAGGCTATGTAGCAATGATATTTTATCAAGGTCTTTCACACTGTTTTTACATTTTACATTTTTATATGTCACAAAGGCAATGTGAAGCCTCCATGCGTTTGTAGCTTTTTTTTTTTTTTGTGGCCGTCACGTAAGGATTAATCAGGTTTACTATCCCATAAACTCTGGCCATTAATCAACTCACCCCACCTTATTGACCTGCATTAAATCTCTTTCCAAACATGTATTATATTGCTTTATATGTGAATATATTGAGAGTTAGTTTTTGAGACCATTAGCAGAGACTTTGTCAAATGACTGTGGGGGTCCACAATGTCTTGTGTAAATATGTCTAATTATGCCAGACTGGTAAAACGAGATTGGAAGGATACGACTAGATCAGAGTCCTCCGTCCCGTCGGCGTGATTTCGGTGTTCCTACATCAGGCAGAATTCCGCACTCTCCCACGGCTCCGTATGTTGGGTTGGGTTTTAAAGGTGGGGGTGTCGTTTCCTTTGCTCTCTCTGTGGAAAGACTTTGGGTCTTTTTTTTATGTACAAATAGGAGTCTCGCCCCACTCCACTGTAAGTACTGTGCAAGCACATTGTCATACTGAGTGTAAAAACATTTTAAGATAAAATAAACTGTTTTCTAAAAATAAGTCTTGGTTGTCTTGTCGCCTTATGCCTGTGTGTGGCGTAAACTACTGTGTTTAATCCTGGATGACTGAGATTAAATGTGCTGGTGCCGAACACACAAAAATGGCACCTACTGCTTCCAAAGAGGCTTTTTCATCCTTTGACGTGGAGAATGATGGTCATCCGGGTTCATCCTTGGTTTTGGAGAGGATGCATTAACTGCTACAGTAGCCTAAAAGTGGGTATTTTTAAACTGGGATCCACAAAGGGAGTCTGGAAGTAAAAACAGTAGAAAAATAAATAAATGAGTAAGCTGATTAAAATAAAAAATTAAGTTGTGATAAATATACAGTAGCAACAGATCCTCGATATTGTGATGCACATTTCAATAAAAAAAATGTAGGGCAGAGTCTTAGTTCTATCCATTGGGTATTGAGGATACTGCGGGTTCAAAAGTTTGGGGTCGGCAAGATTTTTTTTTTTTTTTTTTTTGTAAAGAAAAGTTCTTTGATTCATAAAGGCTTTTGCATTTGTTTGATCAAAAATAGTAATGTTGTGAAATAGTATTACGATTTAAAACAACAGTTTTCTATTAAATTAATTGTTTTATATTTTAAAATGTTATTTATTCCTGTGATGCAAAGCTGAATTTTCATCAGCCATTACTTTAATGCAGTCAAATGAGTAATCGCGATTAATTGCTTCCAAAATAAAAGTTTTTGTTTACGTAATATGTGTGTGTGTACTGTGTATATTTATATAAATACACACTCAAACAGTATATATTTTGAAAATATTCACATGTATTTATTGGACAAGTATATAGCAAATATATTTAATATACACAAATTATAAATATCTTTTTCTTTAAATATATAGTGTTTGTTGTTAGTTAGCGGAGTTAGACATAAGCAATATACAACAGTACCACCACACATGTTATGTAGAAACAAAAAGTTTGGGTACGATTAGCGCGCATAATCGTTGACAGTAGTAGCACTAATATATATATATTAATACATCAATCACTTCTTTTGGCTGTATAATGTTTAAAAAAAGCCACAATTTGGAAACAATTGTTTTATATCACACTTATTTATTTTAATATGCATAAATGCTAATACACCTTTATATTTTTGGAAGGGGCTTCAGTACAATGACCATATAAAAGTCCATTTAACTTTGAAAAACATGCTATTTTAATATACAGTAGGTTGTATTAATTAATGAAAGTTAGTTGCCCTCATATTTTAGGAAGTGGTTCCCTCACAAATTTATCATCATATTTGGTGGTCCTAGGTGAAGTCAGCCAAAAAGGAATGTCATTTCAGAGGCTGGGCAAGTAATTAGCATTTCAACAAATCACAATTACGTAACAGAATTTCTTTTTCTTTTTAAGTAATGTGCCCTGATGGGTTATGTACAATATAACTAAGAATGTATATTAAAGTAAATACATGTTGACTTTAAACCCTATGGGGTGACTGCCACCACAGCACAGATCTGGCTGTATTAAATCATATAATCAAAGTTGTGCAATGCTTTCATTAGAGGCTCTTCCAGGGCTCAGACTCTGCCTACATGGTGCTGAAACCATCTGAGCAGAGCTGGTTTTCCCCTCCCCTCTGCAGAGCCCTTCTCCCAGGGCCAGGGCATTCCGCTGGGCTGCTCCAGACCGCAGTTAAGCAGCTCCGTCTGGAGTACGTGACGGCATGCAGAGCCGCCCAAGTCCCTGCAAACCCTCTGCTCTCACTTACCAGAGCAGTCACAGAAATCATTAACATATTTCAGCGAGGAACACGATTCTCGCTTAATGTCGTGAACAGAGAGAGCGCTAGGAAATCCACACACCTGAGCTGCAAAACGTTGTACAGTGACAGCAGGGCCAATTGTCCTTTCTGCCCACATCCAGAAGTGTCTTTCAGAAGCATGGCTCTTGAGTTTTATCCCTGATTGCTAGAAGGGCTTTGCATTCTCGGTGTCAACTAAGGTGACCAGATTTCTGAAATGAAAACCAGGGACATTTCCTAGTTCAGTGGTCAAAATATCACTGAAATCTCAAGTAGCCTGTGAAAAAAAAACTGACACATTTTGATGTTTTGTTTTTTTAATTGGTTTGGGGTTCCATTAGATCAAAATAACCCTCGTTTAATACAATTAACCAAAACCACACTATGAAAAATAATAAATAGTAGGCCTATTGCATAACAGTACTATAACAAAATTATAACTTTACAAAAATATAACAAAATATGAGAATGTCATAAAAAAACAATATATTGTATACTGCAATTATAACCTTTTTTTATATTTTCAAATGTTATTTTGTGTTTGTGCTTTTTGAAAATGCATCATCCTGGCTTAATACTTTGCACTTAGGTACATTTTGAACACAAAGTATGTGGGTGATTCTAATTGGAGATACATTGGTCATTGCAGAAAGTTCAGAAAAAAAACTTTTCACTAACAGATTTTTAAAAAATGTTCTTATTGAAAACATATTTAATTTTAATAAGTCAGTGCTTGCCAAACATAAGTTACTTCCTTTTTTTTCTTTTAATGAAAAAACAGATGTCTTTATGGTATTGTTTGTCAACTCTGTTACGGACAAATTAGCCAATGTGCAGAAATAACAATAAATCATAACAGGAAAAACCCTTCTTGTTTCATTAGACAAACAGTCCTTACACTCCATCACTTGAAAACGAGAAATATTTCAAACCTAGGCATTCCTTTAAAAATTTTAAAAACATACATAGGTCTTCACAGAACGCCCCCGTCCACTTGGAGCAATATTTTCATCTGAGTATATCTACACTATCCGTTAAAAAATAAGAAATGTTGTTGACATATTATAAGGGTGCAAAAATAAATCAATAATGTTTATTAGATTTTAAACAACAATTTTATTGTTTTTTTGTGAAAATAGTTCATAAACAGAGTTGACCCTTTAAGTAACAGAATTGTAAAGTAACAGAATTGACAATTGTCTGATGGACTGTCAGTTCTGTTACCGCATTGTTACTCTACCTTGGTAACAGAGTTTGACGGTAACAGAATTGACAATTATATTTTTTTTTTTGCCAAAAACTCCACTTGCTAGCGTAAATGCTAAGAGCACATGGCACTAATTAAATCATGATTAAAAGACTTTTAAATAATACAAAGTGTGATCAATGAAAAAAATCTGTTTTCCTTTTGTGGTAACAGATTTGACACTTTATAAAATAACACTTGACGTAAGAACTTTTTGATTAAAATATTTTCTTAGAGAGAGCATATAGACTTTTCAATGCTTCAGATCTTAACAGTGAGGGAAAATGACATAATTTCCTGTATCTTACATATTGTGGGAGATAATTCCACTAATTTAAAGGCAAAGTATGGTACGGTAACAGAGTTGACAAGAATTGTTTTTACGGACACACATTTTTATAAGAAAAAAGTTATTTAAAAAAAATTATGTTGTAGAATTAGGTAAATTACTCTTTAGGGCTTTTATAAATAAAATTAATGAAATATTACAAAAAGAAAAGTACAATAAAATATTTTGATTACACAATGATACACAATGGGAAAAAATGCACTGACTAATTCGGACAACAAGAAATCATAATTTTCAGCTATTTAAGACACTTTTTGCAAAAAATATTATATGGACTGTAACATCTTGTAATTCATTAAAATAATTAAAAATATAACCATTTGAAAAAAAAGCAGAAAAAAGTATTGACTTTTCAGACACCAAATGTACCTGCAATTCTAGAATCACTCGTGCTTTCTGCAAATGTAATTGTTAGAAGTGTAGGCTAATTGTTTCAGGGGTGTGTTTCCCAAAAGCAACTATGGTCGCAAGTTCCGTCGTTACCAATAGAGTTCAATGCAATTAACGACCATAGTTAGCTAACGATGCTTTTGGGAAATGCACCCCAGATCGTTTATTTTAATTAGGCATACTTATGTTTAAAATTGTGTGCAAAACAATTCTGTTAGTACATACAAACAGTATTAGGCTACTATAGTGTAACATGAATAGTTAGTGTGAATATCTTAAAACCGGTGTCTCTCTTGCTAAATGATGATAATAGCGCGTGCGTCTGTTTGCGTAAAGTTTCTGGCCTGAATGGTAAGTTCTCAATTAAAGCATTATTCTTAGTTTTGTCTTTAAAGTCATAGTACGGTGGCCGAGAGAGCTCAACACGCTGCAACTTCAGAAAACACATGCAAATAGAAAAAGCACCAGCAAATGAAAGGGGTCATATGATGCAATTTCGAGTTTTCCTTTCTCTTTGGAGTGTTACAAGCTGTTCGTGAATAGATAAGATCCCTAAAGTTGCAAAGGACCCCTCCTCCTTAATACTCTCCAAACCAAAAGAATACTCTTAAATAAAAATCAGTTTTGCACTAATCACAAGAACCCTCATGTCTTTTTCAAAAACTCTAGACACAAAACTCAAAAACAGAAATATATTTGTAACACAGCTTGTCCAATGTTCAAACACTTGCATATTGCGTCCATATCTTTAAAGAAGCCTTGCATTGCAGAGAAGCATTGGGTTGTCAACAAACAAATTTATTATGAAATATCATAGGAACATTACTTTAGATCCCCCACACACGAGATACCCATAGTTTCACTGTGTATTTGTTAGTACAATCATTAAATATAGTTGTACAAAATATGTGATTAAGGTTTCATTATTGTACTGTACAGGTGCATCTCAATAAATTTGAATGTCGTGGAAAAGTTCATTTATTTCAGTAATTAAACTAAAATTAAAACTCGTGCATTAAATAAATTCAATACACACAGACTGAAGTAGTTTAAGTCTTTGGTTCTTGTAATTGGGATGATTTTGGCTCACATTTAACAAAACCCACCAATTCACTATCTCAACAAAATTAGAATTAGATGGACATTGCCAACAGCTAATCACTCTAAAACACCTGCCAGAGGTTCCCTGAGCCTTCAAATGGGGTCTCTCAGTGGGCTTCACGAGGCTACACAAATCATGGGGAAGACGCGGATTGGAACAGGTTGGCTCCAGAAAAAATCATTGACACCCTTACACAAGGAGGGGATAACCACAAACATTCATCTGCAAAGAAGTGGCTGTTCACCGACGTGCCTGATCCAGGGGCCATGTTAACACGAAAGGGAGTGGAAGGAAAAAAATGTGGAAGAAAAAGAGGCTCAATCCAACCACGGAGAACCGCAGCCTTATGAGGATTTAAGCAAAATCGATTCAAGAATTTGAGGGAATGGACTGAGGCTGGGGTCAAGGGCATCAAGAGCCACCACACACAGACAAGTGTCAAGGAATTTGGCAAAAGTTGTCGTATTCCTCTTGTTAAGCCAATCCTGAACAACAGACAACGTCAGAGGCATCTTACCAGGGCTAAGGAGAAGAAGAACTGAACTGTTGCCCAGTGGTCCAAAGTCCACTTTTCAGATGAGAGGCACGTTTTGATTTCATTTGGAAACCAAGGTCCTAGAGTCTGGAGGAAGGGTGGAGAAGCTCATAGCCCAAGTTGCTTGAAGTCCAGTGTTAAGTTTCCACAGTCTGTGATGATTTGGGGTGCAAAATCATCTGCTGGTGTTGGTTCATTGTGTTTTTTTGAAAACCAACGTCACTGCACCTGTGTACAAGAAATTTTAGAGCACTTTCTGCTGACAAGCTTTATGGAGATGCTGATGTCATTTTCCAGCAGGATTTGGCACCTGCCCCACTGCTAAAAGCACCAAAAGTTGGTTAAATTAACATGGTGTTGGTGTGCTTGACTGGCCAACAAACTCACCAGACCTGAACCCCATAGAGAATCTATGGAGTATTGTCAAGAGGAAAATGAGAAACAAGAGACCAAAAAATGCAGATGAGCTGAAGGCCACTGTCAAAGAACAATGGGCTTCCATACCACCTCAGCAGTGCCACAAACGGATCACCTCCATGCCACGCCGAATTGAGGCAGTTAATTAAAGCAAAAGGAGCCCCTACCTAGTATTTAGTACATGTACAGTAAATGAACATACTTTCCAGAAGGCCAACAATTCACTAAAAATGAAAAGTAAAGTTAAAAATGTTTATTGGTCTTATGAAGTATTCTAATTTGTTGAGATAGTGACTTGGTGGCCCCAGTTTTGCCCTCCACACCAACACTCCCTGTGACCCAAATCATACAATTCCCCCGAAAGTAGAACCAAGACTTTTTTTTTTTAAACTACTTTCATGCATGGAATTTATTTAATACATGAGTTCACAATTTGAGTTGAAGTACTGAAATAATGAACTGTTCCACGACATTCTAATTTATTGAGATTGCAACTGCAGACTAGAAAGAATAGTAGCTACAGACACAGTGGTATCATTGAATTACTGTAATGTGAAATTTACTGATTACATCGTGACGTCACGATGTGGGAAGATTTGCATAAAAAGGCGCCCAAATGTTTACGCAAAGAAAGAAAAGGCGTAACTTTATTGTTGCTGCTGCCACCATGTCGTGAAGACGCTGTGTGCATTTTTCGTTTGGCCTTCCAAAAGAGGACATGACTATAAATCAGTGGTTAAGTTGTATTATTTACACTGTTCCAGAACACTTCAACCCACATATTCAGATGCTGTGTTCTGCGCATTTTATGGAGGACTGTTTCCTGATCCTGGTAGAGTAGACTACAGTGCTGGCTGTTCTGACTCACAGACTGTAAGTAAGTTTTTTTATATTTAAAGGATTTGCCACTGACGATTCAAACGTGAGTTTTTGAGCAGTGTAGAGTAGCGCTTTTTTGTCATTTCTCCGATCACAAGCGACCATGGTTTTATGTTTGCACGGCGCGATGCAATGCAACGTGTAAAAAGACAGTATAAGTCATTATAATCCATAATTATGTCCCCACTGGATGCAACAAATGCCTCGTTCATAATGGGTTTTAATGTTTTTGTCTCTTCGCTCCGGGCCGGGACACGTCATCAACAATATGGTAAGGGGCGTAACATTTCCGTCACACGCTTGAGGTATTCGGCCAATCACAACGCACTGGATAGCTGGCCAATCAGAGCACACCTCGCTTTTCAGACCAATGAGCTTTGTAAAAATCGACGGCGGGTTTCAGATAAGGGGGGGCAGTAGAGTATTGAGAAGAAACAATAATGTAAAGTATGTGGAAAAAAATGTTTTTTTTTTTACCTTAAACCACATAAACACATTTCATTGCACCAAATACACAAAATAATGTTCTTATTTTCTAGCAAAATATAGACCTTAAGGGAAAACTCTTCATAGTTGAAAGCACATGATGCGCAAATACTCGCAACACAATAAAATACAAAAAACACGCTGGCCCAAATACTCACAACACAAACAAATAAAGAAACGCACTGCAAATACTCACAACACAAACAAATACAGAAATGCAAGTACAGACCACAACGGGAGGGACCCCAACAATGCCAAAATTACCCAAACAAAACGAAAATTAACCATGTTTTTTTTTTTTTTTTTTTTTTTGTAGGATTACATCTGTATTAACCAAAGTGTACAAAATACATGGTTTAAAACATGTTAGTTTTTAGTAAATCCTTGTTAATTTGTGGTTACCATTTTTTGTTTTTATTTATTTTTTACATAATAAATGTAATTTATATGTAATTGTGTATTTCGTCAGCTTATTTAGGCTAATAATTTCAACAACAACAAAAAAGAAGAAGAAGAAGAAGCAAAGGAATCGAATGATCAGGATGTTAAAATAAACAAAAATCTCACCTTTCAGAGCAAACATTGATAAATATGTCCCAGCCATGTTCGTCACTTTGCAGTTCCCTTAAACATTTACGATGTGGTCTGTGCCTAGTTGTAGCGCGGTTCTGATTTGGGTGGGTGTGAGCATTGCAGTGCGTTTCTTTATTTGTTCGTGTTGTGAGCATTTGCAGCGCATTTCTTTATTTGTTCGTGTTGTGAGTATTTGCAGCACGTTTCTTTATTTGTTTGTGTTGTGAGTATTTGCAGCGTTTTTCTGTTTTGCAGCGTGTTTCTTTATTTGGTTGTGTTGTGAGCATTTGTAGCGCGGTTCTTTATTTGGTTGTGTTGTGAGCATATGCAGTGCGTTTATTTATTTGTTTGTGTTGTGAGCATTTGCAACGCGTTTCTTTATTTGTTCGTGTTGTGAGCATTTGCAGCGCGTTTCTGGTTTTGCAGCGCGTTTCTTTATTTGGTCGTGTTGTGAGCATTTGCAGCGCGTTTCTATATTTGGTTGTGTTGTGAGCATTTGCAGCGTGTTTTTTATTTGGGTGTGTTGTGAGCATTTGCAGCGCGTTTCTTTTTTTGCATGTGTTGTGAGGATTTGCAGAGCCTTTCTTCATTTGCATGTGTTGTGAGGATTTGCAGCACGTTTCTTTATTTGCATGTGTTGTGAGGATTTGCAGCACGTTTCTTATTTGGTTGGGTGGAGCTTTGCAGCGTGTTCTTTATTTGGTTGTGTTGTGAGCTTTTGCAGCACGTTTCTGTATTTGGTTATGTTGCGAGTATTTGCAGCGCGTTTCTTTATTTAGTTGTGTTGTGAGCATTTGCAGCACGTTTCTGTATTTGGTTGTGTTGTGAGCATTTGCAGCGCGTTCTCGTTTTCAGCGCGTTTCTTTATTGGTTGTGTTGTGAGAATTTGAAGCACGTGCATTTGTCAAATGATGAAGATGTTTTCTTAATTTGCAGGTGTTTTTCTATTTGCATGTGTTTTTTTCATTTGCAGCGTGTTGAGCTCTTTTGGCCACCGTATCATAGGGTTGAAAATAATCTCTCTAAAAATGTATCTGGTTTTATGTATGTAGTATATTTGGTTTTGTTGGTATAAATTAATGTATTTAGGTTTGATCAACAATATTCAATATTTTTGACGTGAAACCAGTTTAAATGTTACCATTTTTGTAACCACTTTTTTCAGTGTGTGCTTTTAGGAACGATTTAATAAGTGCAAAAAACATCTTATAGGATTTTATATATGCGTTCTTTTTAAATCATTCCTACACTCCTGAATGTTGTCATAACCACAGGAAGAAGTACAGGCGAGAATGTTTATTGTGTAAACAAAGTACACTATTGTGATCGCTTGTCATTACATCAGAAAATTCTGACTGCCAACAAACTGCTGTTTTTGGTTGGGTGTTGAGTTGGCATTAACACAACATTATTTTCAGTCTCAAACAGATTTATATTTCTCACAGCTCTCTTTTTTTTGCCCAGTTGAGCAATTAGCTCAAAAACCCACAACAGCTTCACATTTTGCCATGGTTTTAAAGTGAAACGCACACTATTTTTCAGAGCATGTTGCTTAAATGTACAGGAAGGGAAAAGAGATGTGTGTATTATTATGAGTAAATCAAAAGAATGAATCAACAACAAGAGCATAATCAGACACAGTGGCTCCAGATTTGCCTGATTGGGTTAATGGTGCAGAAAAGGCCTTTGAAATGCAAGATATTTCCAGTAATTCCAAGTTCAGATCTTGTTTTCATTTTAGCACTGCACCATTATACATCCACAGGGTCACAAAATACTACTTCTTTGCTCACACAATGTATTATTTTTTATTTTTTTAAATACAAAGAGACCTATAAACATCGATATTTCATTATTAAAAAGGACAAACATGAGTGATAGATACATAACATGAATGTTTATATGAAAAGCATCTCAGCACAGAAACCATCATCAAGTCTCACCCAGAACTCAGCACTAACATACAGAATGACCTTAAAATACATACATGGGTAGGGTAAACCAGCAAAGCACAAACCTGAGCGTTCAAACAAAGTAAAGGCACCAGAGAGTTTTCCTCTCACATAACTCACCAAAACATAACATTGCTTTTAGGTTGCATTGTTGGTTAAAGTGCAAACCAAGCACTAGTGTGAATGAAACACGGAGAATCATTCGCTCAGGCAACTTGACCGTGCATCTGTATATTTCCAAATATACAACTCCCTCGTGCAGCCCATTTAGTGGTTTTCCTCTCTGGAAACCATAAAACACCTCACAGTGTTACGTTGGCCTTGACAAGCCACGGGATAAAAGCTGAACACTCCGTTCAGCTTCGGTGTTGAGTATTGTTCAAACGGCAGAAGCGCTGAAATATAAATACAAAAGCACGACTGAATCGCATGCATGATGCATTCTCTGGCGCTACGATACGTTCCGCACAAATGGAAAACTGTCATTCACGAGGCCGCAGTAATGTTCACGAAATGTCCGTTTCTTTGATACCAACCGCAGCTGAAACCACAACCACCCAAAAAACTGAGCATGAATGTGTCTCGGAGAAAACAGAGTCTGTTTCGACACTACAAAGAGGACAGTATAAAGCATAAACATCCCATGAGTGCTGGAGGAAACATCTGTCTTGAGCAGAAAATGTTCTGAGGTGGCGGAACATCTCAAGCTGTTGAAACAAAATTCATAAGTGAAACATTATGTTGAAGAAAAACCTTATTATTTCCAATCCTGCTCTTCAAAGTCTTAGTGCAAGCAAGGCATTGGAAAATGAGTCGGTTGATGCAATTCCTCTATGATTTTAGTGTCTCTTTCACTTTCATGAAGGTAAGAGGAACATATTCAAGTATTCAGACCACTGACACTCCTTGAGACGGGGCGGTGAGGGCGCTGATGATGTCTGGCCGTTCAATGCGTGCGAGAGCGGAGCAGAGCAGGCCCAACGTGGAGCCTTCCTGTTGGGCCCAATCAGTTAGGAGAGTGTGGATGGGGTCTTGGCCCCGCCCGAAGATGTCCACGCGGTCCTGTTCGTAACCAAGTGTAGCCGCCAGCTGTCTCCAGCTCCGATTGCCCCCCTCGGCGAGAAGCCCCTCTACCTCCTCCTGCCTGTGAGGAGGCAGGTTCACATAAAGTCGCGTGTCCTGTTTGCTGTCTCGTTTACTGCCTGCGGAAAGTGTGAGAAAGGGAACAAATAATTACTAATCAGCCATTTGCACTTTTAGGGATATTTTGGAGCATTTTGGATGGTGGTTCACAGGAGAGACGTACGCGACGGGAGACGGCCGCGGGGGCGCGGGCTGCCGGTGCCGCCGCGCCCCGGGCGCCGGGGACCAGTGTCGCGGACCCGGGGCCGCACGAGCGGTGGGAGGGATGGCCAGGTGGGAGAGGCCGGCCGCCGGGGCGTGTCCCCGGGCCGCGCCGGTCTGCGTCGTTTGACGTACCGCGCGGCCCCCCCCCCCCCGTCTTCCAGCTTGGCTCCCCTCCGGGCCTTCTGTGCGGCTCGCGCCCGGCAGCCGAGTGCGGGGGCCGGCGGAGGCGTGTCGCCCGCGCGCGCGGTGCGCCGCGGCGGGCTCAGTGCGGGAGCGGCGAGCCTCTCCCGGCGCTAGGCCCGCCCGGCGGCGCGCGAGGGCCGGAGTCGGCCTGCACGATAAATCGAAATGGAAAGCGAGATCGCGCATTTGACAGAAGCGCGAGTGTCATTGAGTATCTCCAGTGTCATCCCCCCCCCCCCACCTGAGCAACGCCCCAGAGCCGCGCACCAGGGAGGGGGGAGACAGACCAGACGCAGGAGATTCGCCGCCGGGCGGCGACCGTCGGACGGGACGGCTGTGGGAGAGGCGCCGACAGTCGCGCAGGGTGGGCGTGGCGTGGCATCAGCAGGTAAATTACATCCACAACGGCAATAGGGGCGCTCTCCGCGAAACCCAACTACGGCCTAAGCAGAAGGGAAGAGGAGGAAACCAGCAAATGCCTATCGCTGCGCCTGAATCAATCAACAGAAGCTCCCCCACCCCCCCCACCCCTGCTCCCACTGTTATCCCCCCTTGTGTGACCCCCCTCTCCCTCTACAGGTTGCACCGCCGTTGCCTGTGTCCCACACCGCTGTAGTGCCCCCCAGTCCCCACCTCCCACCTGTGCCGCTCCCCCCCCCCCCCACCCTTCCCCCCCCCCCCCCCCCCCCCAACTACGGCCCCCCCCACCTGCACTTGTTCCCAACCTACACTGTGTCAGTATGGAGCCCCAGCTATTGTCGAATTAATGTTTCGTCTTGTATGAGGGTATTTTCTCTTCCTGACTTATGCTCCGCACGATTTGCCAGTCTGTGTAACGCTTTTTACCACTAACATACATACAACACCAAACGATAGTCTGTTTTTTGGGTAGTATTTACTTCGATATCGACTACACGCTAAGGGTGCATTCCCCTATGTTTGAACCAATTTCTGTTATTGGCCATTCAGTAAGTGCATGTCCTCCAACTGGTCCATGACAGCAGGGGCAGCCAAATGTCATGATTGTCAGATACGACATAGTGGTGAAACTGAGGCTTGCCGACTGCGCTCTGCTCTCACCAGCACTGCAAGAGATGACCTTACCTCCTCACTTGATATTCTGAGTGGTAGCACGATCCCCCCGAGCAAGAGCCACCCTACTTGCCTGAGATACCTCGAACATCAGAAAGGCCAGGGCCGTCGCAGGATCAAGCCAGACAGGCTACATAAGACTATGTTCTACTGATGATACGTTTTCAGTAGAAACAAACAGCAAGCACGGTTGAGGTGGTGAGTGGGGTTTCCACTATTGAGGCAGGGAACGGAGAGCTGTTGAGAGTGCGCTCTGATTGATGTGCAGACAGCACTGGGATTCAGCGGATACCGACTCTCCCTTATCGTTTCCGATCCGGTTGAGGGTGTGAGTTTCGCACAGTGCTGCAAATTATCATTATCCATTTGCGGGCGATTGCTGAATGTTCAGAAGAAGATGTGTGTCGCAACTGTTGCTGCGCAGACGGGTGGGAGTTCGTGCGCAACTTTGTCTAGCAACAATAGACTATGCGACGTTAGAACTAAGTGTCCGCTGCAAGATGTTGGTGTCAGGTGACTGAAGAGGGCATCTTCAACTGCATGGATGACTGCCCGGTTATGGGGACACAGATGGCTCTCGCTGATCTTGGAGGTGCCTCCTCAATGATCGGTTTAGCCCTGCAGTGAGATTCTTCAGGGCTTACAACAACAGCGTGTAATTATCGCGAACGCATTTCTGCGATTCATAATCGCAATAAACCACCGTCTTAGGATTTTTTTTGCTGTTACTTGCCTTGTCAAGTGAACTACGGCTCTGTGTAGTAAATTTACTGCCGCAAATCTGAAAGCGCGTGGATGATGATTATGTGATTACAAACCGGCCTTTACTCAAATCTGCGCATGACATAAGCGCATTAGATTAATGTGCAGCCCTAACATTACAGTGACAATATTTCCAAAGCAACCAGTATAGTCCAATTCATAACAACATGACTCGTATGAACCATTCTTTTTCGTGAATCAAAACTACAGTTCACCAATGCATAGCCAGATTCCTGAATGAAAACGACTTAGAACAAATTTCTTTTTAGTGAAAATCAAAAACACAATGTGACCAATGCTGCCCGTTTCCCCCAAAATATTTGAATTATATGAACTAATATTTGGTGAACCCAAACTACGTAAGCACAACCAATATAACCCTGATACCCAAAAGGGAAAAAGTGGTCTTATGATACTTTTCTTGTAATGCTAAATTTAAAATAATAAAAATGATTAGAACAAAGACTCTTTGAGCCATCTTTTAAGAACCGTGTAAAAGATGAATGAATCGAACAAATGTACCTAGTATGGCCGTATTTTTAATAAACCGTTTAATAAGACAAATCAAATAATACCAAATGACTCCTCATGAGGACCTGTTCTTGTAACAATTGGCTTCAAAATACAATAAATAGAACAAACCTAACTCTTATGGGTGGCAGTTTTTTATGAACAGCTAAATAAGATGCGCTATGATAGTATTAAAAATGGACACTTATGACGTTGGTTCTTGTAAGAACAGTTCACCAAGAAGCCGGACGATAGCTTACAATGACTCGTATAAGCAAGTTCGTTCAATGAATGTTCCAAACAAAGACTATTAAATTAAAGAGTACAAGGACCTTATGAGCCCTGTCGATTTTAACAATGTTGTTTTCAAAAGGAGATAAATAGAACAATCACTCTTCAGAGGCATTTTCTTTAAATATCAGTATGAACAGCTAAATATATAGTAAACAAATTACACTTATGAGTTGGTTCTTTTAATGAACAGTTCAAAAAGCTGAATGAACAGTACAAATTACTCATATGGGTCGATACTTTTAATGAACAGTTCAAAAAGACGAATTAATAGAACAAGTGACTCTTAGGAGCCAGTTTTTTAATGAAGAGTTAAAAAAGGCAAATGAATTAGTTCTTCAAATGAACGGTTAAAAAAGAAAATGAATAGACCAAATGACTCTTATAAACCAGTTCTTTTAATAAACAGTTCCAAAAGATGAATGAAATAGAACACATGACTCTTATGAGCTATGAACTGTTTAAACAGACGAATAAATAGTAGAAATTATGATCAGGAAATCTGTATGGACTGCCAACCCTATCTCTGTTTAAGCTGTTCTCTCATACCTTTGCTAGGCTGGCTTTCCTGAAGGCTGTGAGAATCCAGAAACACGCCACTGTCGCTGTGTAACTTCTCTCCTTCCCCGACATTATTCAACTCGCCAACCCGTGCTTTCACCAGAGCCTGCTTCTGCTGACATGACCTCCAGCTGGACACACACCAAATCACACGCTTATCATCAAGTAAAAACAAGAATAATATTTCCCTTCACAGACACGTTATGGTATTCTAAATCTAGTATATACAAGTTGAATGAATTTCTGTGTAAATCATGTGCATAACCTTGCAGAGTGTATTTTTCTTCTTTGAATTGCTGCATGACCTCACCATTTGTAGGCGACGTAGAGCAGGAGGCCGAGCACCACCGCAGCCAGTACAGACACGTAGACCAAGATGTTGTTGTTGTTGCCCCCTTGGTCCTGTGGAGTCCCCGGTTGAGTTCAGAGTTGGGAGGGATACAGAACCGGTGCGTACTGGGCCTTGACTTCCCTGATTCTCCGTTTCCTATTCCAGAGTCCTCGGGCTTCTCTGGGGGCGGGGTCTTCCGTGCTATAATCATGGCGGAGGTGCGAGGCCGGGCGTACATCAGAAACCAGATGGAAGCTGGGGACCAGGAAATTGGTTTTTAAGGGTCCTCTTTTACTGGACCAAAAAAAAAAAAACAAAAAAAAAAAAAAAAAAAAAAAAAAAAAAAAACAAAAAAAAAAAAAAAAAAAAAAATAAAAAAACCCCCCCACACATTGGTCATGCTGCGAACTGCCTTTAAAAACATTATATATGTATATTAGTGCTGTCAAAATTAGCGCATTAACACAGGAGAATTTGATTTTTACAGTGTTTTAACGGGGGGTCGGGGGGGTTTGTTTTTTGGGGCGGGTTTTGGTGGTTTTTTTTTGTTTTGTTTTGTTGGGTTTTTGCTTTTTAAACATATGAGCCTGCAGGGTTGGACCCACTCACTCACAAACATGATGATTCTGTCTCTCTTGTTTTTCTTGACAAAGAAAGGAGAAACTAAGAAAGAATTGAATTTTTTTTTTTATTTGTTTAGAAGAAGAAACGTCTTTATGGAACATTTAAACAGGAGGAAATTTTTCAGAACGCGCTCCACTTCACCTCCAATCCACCCCCCCCCTCAGACCTACACTTAACGAGGGGTTTTTCTTCAGGTTCTTGTGTTTCAAGTGTCTCTCCCTCACTGCCAGTGGCCTCTGGTGTTGAATGTGTGACTTCTTCGGTTTCAGGGGGCTCCTGTTTCAATTCGGGCTCAAGCTCAGCTTGACTCTCAGAAGGCGCTTCACTGTTTTCTACTTTAACCTCCCTTTCAATTGTGGCTTCCAACTGTGAAGTCTCATCCTCCATCTCTTCCTCTTCCTCATCCTCCTCTTCTTTCCCATCCGAAGCTTTACTAGCATCGGACATGGCACTGTCCAGACTGTTTTCACTGATGATCTTCAACCTACGGTAGACTGCTCGCTTGGGAGTGTCCCCATCCAGCTCAGAAGCCAGCTTGGCTGGTGGACCATCAGGGGTGTTGTTTTGTTGAGGGGCGTTTGGGCACGTGAGGTGCTCTCACTGGAGTAGCCATCCTGTTCTGCTGGTTGGCTGAGTGGCCGGCTTTGAGCCCAGCGCTGGATAAACTGCAGCACTAGGCTCTCCTCCAGCATATTCTTCGTTGAGATGGGAAGCACTGCCAGAGCCTTCATATCTAAGAATTAGCCAAAAAAAAAAAAACAAACCAAAACAAAAAAAAGTTTAGCTTAGGAGACAGCACCCTAAATTGTAGCTCAAAACTACATACAGCCTTACCATAATTAAGCTACATTTACAAAAATATCAGACCACTATGAATTTCTGGGTTTTGCTTGAGGAAAATGGCAGAAATAGCTAGCAGCCCACTAATTTGCTTTGGGATCTGCTCTTAAATTCCCCTAAATGTGTGTGTTTTGAACTCTTACCTCCAGCTGTAGTTTAATGTTGTTTACAGAGTTGCTCTTAGCCTCAGAAAGTTCAACCATAAATATCCACAGCAGCGACAGGCCGTGGTGATCCAAAAACTGCTTCAGGCACAAGGGATTCTGGGTATTCTGCAAAGACATGCAAAAAACTCATCTGACCAGTTGTCAGTCATTTTTAAATGCTTAACGCAAAACTATGCTGTGCAATAAATCAAACACATCTTAACGTGACGGTTTTGCTGTATACCTGAATGAGTTTAAGGCAGGTGAGTCGCTGCTCCATTGTCTCCACTCGCACCATGAGCCTGCAGAGTGAGATCACATCTTTCTCTCCGCACAAGCCTTCTCCATTCTCCTGCAGAGCCTCCAGCTCTTCATCCAACTGCAGAATAATTTCAACCAATTAGACAGCAGCAGCAACACAGGAGAAATCATTCTTTGATCTTGATCAAACTGTGACCATGGCAAAAGCTCACTTCTAATTTCAAGTCGCTCAATTTTATGTATCAGGAGGATGTTTCTACATTTTGCTTGCTTTCTTAGTGCAGGTCTGTGCCAGAGATGAAGAGTGCTAGTTCAAACAAGCCATAAAAACCTTAAGATGCAATTAGCTTGAATGCATGCAGAATATATTAGCCGTGTTATTTGTAGACTGGAACAAGCCTTGAAAGTCTCAAAGCAATTAACATGCAAGCAAGAACAAAGCTGACCCAGATCATTGCTTTAGTACTGCTGGTTTAAGATAACACTTTGCAACAACAGTTTGAAAATCTGGCAGGCCATGTGTTATTTGTGTCTAGCGTTAACACACAATTGTTCAAGCGCAAATGTTGACTAAATTTAATCACTGAAACATGATATCAGAGTCATGAACTTGACATGTAAAACACTTCCCGTCACTGCATGGGTTTATTCTGCCTTTCTCTTGTCATTTCCAATAGCTGGATGCAACACAATAATTGAGTCCTCTTGCTCACCGTGGTAAGTGCACTGTCAGTGTCTTTCTTCCGTGAGCGGTCCCTCTGTTTCTTCCCACCTGCTGCTCGGACACTAACCCGAGTCTCTCCACCTATTAAACCTCGACAGCTAGGAGCTCCACAGAAACACTTCTGGGCCTCTTTACTGGTGGACAAAAGAAGCAAGATATGATATATTATGATCAACATGTATGTTGAGTTTCATTTTAAGAAAAACAAAACTATACATGAAAGGAAATGACCGGATCTTTTACCCATATCTTTGGAACTGATAATCAAAAGTGAGTTCTGCCCCAGCCGTCACAGCTTTGGTGGTGAAGAAGCCAACTCGAAGCTGGCCATTTACAGTCCACTGCAAAGGGTGTGATGGATTAGAAATGCTAAACAAAGATTTTTCATGGAAATCAAAGGCTCTAAGATCCAGAAGCATCTATTCCTACATAGGCAACAAATGCATAGAGATGTGGCTAAATAACCTTTTACTGGATAAGTAGTTGACCTCAGTAATTGACTGTTTGGTTGCTAGACAGAAGAGTTTGCCATTTTGACCCACTCTCCTTGATAGTATCCCACTAACAATCACATTTACATTTTCTATCGACAGCCTGCTTCTCATCCTTTCTGAACAACATACTGGAACTGGAAGAACTGTGCAGATATACTGTACAACAATCCAGATCTCGCT
>JADLZN010002448.1:0-41956 GCA_018155175.1 Sinocyclocheilus anophthalmus | reverse complement strand
CATAGGGGAAAGTAACACCAATCCGGTGGCTTTGTGGATTTGCTACGGTTTTGAGCGGGTTAAATGATATACTTCTGAAACATGGCGCTAAAAGCAAGTACCCATGTAGAAGAGCTTTGAAGAGGTTTCTGAGGTTAGACTTGAGGGAGAACTACTGAAAAAGTTAGATTTTGATCCTACGTCTTGGTGGCTTCGCCTAAAGGCCTTTAGACAGCAAGAGAGGCGAACAGTCCCACTAATGTGTGTACTTCAAAATGTTCTGTAATGCAACTCCTCTAGTTGGAGGACAACAGCAAACAAAGCGGCCTGGTCCTAATTAGATGTTCTACTGAGTGGCTGCGTGGAGTCCTCTCTCTTGTTGTGTTTATTATGCCCTGGCACTACAGAGTAGAAGGCGCTGTGAGGGTTCAGTCCTCCCTCTGATGTGGTAAGTCCTCGTCTTGGGCAACTGCATCCCCCCGCTCCTGGCTGCTCACCACCGGCGCCACAATAACTGCCACCCCCTACCCCCACACCTCCCCTGCTAGGGGTCGACTCTGGGGGAATGAGTCGCTCGATGACAGGCTTTCGTGACCAGGTCTCTGTTTATGAGCAGCCAGTCTGATGGCTTGTTGAGCCCAGTTTCTTATACAACTCTGTGACTCTATTTGAATAGTTTTGTTGCAGAAGATCACGTCTTGCACTTATTAGAACAGTTAGCCTGTTTATTTCCCGATGTTTAACGCTACATCCAGCATTCTTGATTGTATTTAGATTGCGGCGTAAAAGAGTAAGCTTGATTTCACATAATTTCAGCAGGATGTGGTTGCTGCATGGGAAGACACAGTTCTGGCACGGCTCTGCTGTTTGTAACACCCAGACTAAGATTAGCATTGTAATCCAGACACACATATGTGATCATATACGTAGGATCAGGAATGAGTCGGCATGATTAGCTTGTGAAAGATGCGTGGGGGAATGTAATCTCACAGGATCATCAGTGTGGGAGGTGTAAAATTGCTCTGCATAAAATGTGTTTTTGGCTAAATCTGTCATGTATCTCAAGACATTTTTGGATTTGATTTCTTCTCAGCATATATGTCTGTAAAATAATTTGTTGTGCAGTGCTTACCACCAATTCACACAAGATATTTTTGTAATAATTACATGTTATAGTTTTTTATTAATATTTGAATTTTTATATTATATCTTCATTATTTTTTGAAACATTTGTATATTTGATTTAATATTGCTATTCAGGTTTAATTTATTGTTATTTTATTTTTTATTTATTGTAATTTTATTATTGATTTAGTTTTTATTTCTTTCCAGTTTGTAATTTTACTGCTTCAGCTTGAACTCATTTCAGTTAGTTGTCAGTGCAACATTTCAAATTTTTGTTTAGTTTGAGTTTTTCATTTAATATTTATATTATTTTATTCTTAGCTTTATGTAAATTGATTAATTATGCAGAAAATAATAAATGTGGTCAGCATGTGGTATTATGAGGAGAAATGGATTTTTGGATAGAATACTTTTTTTTACATTATTATTTTTTTCTTAATAATCAGCTTTGTTGGCCAATTATGAGGAAACTGACTTTGTTTGTTGTTCCAGAAAATAAAATAGAAAAACAGTTAATGTCATATAAATCAGTTGTTATTGATATAACATTACATACATGTATATACAAATACATATAAGACTTTTTTTTAACCTGCTGTATATTCTTTTTTGTATGGGTACAAAAAATATTTTGTTAAACTAAATGATAGAAACAGAATATTATTCTTAATTTTAAATGAATGCTACTTTTTTGTTTTATCTTTGCTTAAACACACACAAGTTAACCAGACTTTAACAAACTACTAAAGAGCATTTTATTCTCCATGTAACAGCAGAATTGTTGTTGTGTTTTGCGTAATATATTATCCTTTTGAGGGGAGCATTTGTTGACATAGATGTAATAAGATTTGGGCTTGAATTATATTAAATATTTGCCCTGAGCATGTTATTTATTACAACACATTTCATAATGCGTACAGGGATGGATGTCTTTAAAATGAAACATATACTGTTACGCTAAATTATTCTTACTCCTTGGAGAGCTCTCTCCTCAGAATTTAATTATTTTATTCCATTGTTCAATGCATTTTCACCAGTGTTGTTTTATGGCTGGCGTGGTACATTCTCTGCGACACGTTCCCATAGAAAACAATGGTTTGATTTAGCATCGGGAGGCACAGTGCTGCGGAATATGAATGTGTGTTATGAGCTTGCATTGCAGCATGAACTGAGACCCTCTCTTCATCTGTTAGAGCTATCATTGGTGAAAACCCACTTTTGAGTCCCATCCAGGAAAAACAACAATCTTGGAGTGTCACTCTTCATCGGGGAATCACATTTCATGCTCCTGACCTTGGTAATGATTTATCTATCAGCTAGAAACCGTCCTGTCTGAGTTCACAAACCGCAGGTTCGAGTCAGAGCGTTCGGTAGGGTTGCCATCTGTACCTCATTGACGCTCTCTGTTGTATCTTGGTCTGGGAGTTCCAGACCTGGTGACCCGATCCCGTTTTCTCCGTAATATATGCTGTCATCTTACTTCATCCACATACACAGCTGATCTAATGTGTTGCTCTGTTTTCATGTCATTCCTCATTATGCTACAAAAAATTATAACTAGGGCCAGGATTGAACTGTTGACTGGTAGAGTGTTGTATAACGTGTACATCAGTTAGATTTTTCTTGATAAGGATATTTAATATTTATTCCAATTACAGCCTCAATCATTTACTATGTAAACCATAAAAACACTGTTTTGCTTTAGGCTTTGAATAGCGAAACTGAAAGACTTGGCTTTTTTGTCGTTATGATTGTTCCTCTTACTTTGAAAGTGTGTTGATTAGCGAATGACAGATATTTACTAACGTTAACCAACTAACCAATGCTTCTGGTTTATGACAGGCAGACGGCACCAGCTCTGCCATTATTAACATCTCGTCTTCTCAGTCCAGCCTCCATGTACGTATGTATCTTTTATCACCCCTTTCACCATCTCTTTCCATTTTTCTGTAACCTTCATTTCATCCTGACTAGAGCTCATTGAGTGATAGTGCTATGGGTTGAGTCCAATGTTTTTTGCCCCTAATAAGTAAGAATGTAAGGTTTTTATTTTTATTTTTTTTAAATGTGTCTCCTTGTTTGTGCCTTGGAATGTCACCTGTATTCAGTCAGCATGGCTGTGGAAATTATACAAAGAACTTGTGGTTGAGCTGCATGCTTTGTGTATGTGTGCAAGGGGCCAAGTGACATCACCAGATCAACGTCTGACATTACATGAAGATAATTGAAAAAAGAAGAAAGAAAAAAACAAATATAAAAAAGTTGTAGATGCATTTTTTAAAGGGGTCATATGATGCTTTTTTAAAGATCATTATTTGGTGTAGCAGAATATGTTGACATGCTTTAAAGTTCAAAAAACACATTCTTTTTCAAATACTGTACATTATTGTAGGTCCTCTATGCCCTGCCTCTCTCCAACACGTAGTTTTCTACAAAGCCCCTCCTTCCGACAAGCGCAGTCTGCTATGATTGGCAGCGGACCCAGTGCATTGTGATTGGCCGAACCCCGCAAGCACTCGTCGGAAATGTAATGCCCCTTACCATAATCGCGAGCTTCATCTTTAAAATAATGTAAGGACAGTAAATAATGTCATTAGTTTTACCATCAGTTCAAGCCCGAAAGGGGACAGAGTTCCTTTTTTTTTTTCTTGGTGACAGACAGTGATGAAGCTGGTATGTTTTTGCAGTACACAAGCCACGGGTAAGACAGCTGACTCGGTGATGTGGACCTGTCTCTCTCTCTCTATCACACCACACACCACACCACACACACACACGATGCGCAAAACTCCACATTTTAACAGTCAATAGCAAATACTTAAAACTAATAACAAAACAGTAGTTGATTCAGAAGAGCCAGATTGTCATAGCAAAGTCAGAATTACCTCCTCTCCTAGGTTCACGAAACGGTCGTCCATAAAATGCATTGCTGTTCTGTTGTAAGTGATCTTAAAGATTCCTAAATGCATCTACTTTCGGAAAGGCCAAATAAAGTGCTTTTGCTTTCACCTAGAAACACACAGCGTCTCCCTGACATGCTGCTTCAAAACTAACTGCAGTTACTGAAACCACGCATTCTTTCTTTGCATGAACATTTGGGCACATTATGCAAATATTCCCACATAATGACCTAGATATGTGGGGCGTGTTAGAACGAATCATTTTAGGTAGGCGTCGCTGACTCTTAACTTTTATAAAGAATATCTCTTTGGTTTTGAGACTTTAGTCTTTGCAACTTCAGGGATCTTATCTATGCACAATCAGCTTGTAACACTCCAAAGAGAAAGGAAAACTTGAAATCGCATCATATGACCCCTTTAAAAACTTGTCTCAGTATCGCCAAGCATTTTTCCTTCTCTTTACTTTAAGGATGTTAAGATATTTTTTCTTCAAAACAAGATGATATTTCAGTATTTCACTGAACAATTCTGTGATTTCTGTCCTGCAAGCCTTACGTTCTTTTGTGGAAATCAAAAGAAGACATTTTTGTCCAAATAGGGAATCCATGTTGTTTTGGACCCCACTGAATTTCACTGAATGGACATGAATTTTCTTCAAAATATCTACTTTTGTGTTCAACACAGTGTGTTTTAGTGTGATTTATACTATTTTGTATACTTTATTATACTATGTATTTACATGTAAGCAGACTTTTACTTCATACTCTTAATTTCATTAAAATTTTTTTAATGCATTTTGTATTTATTATATTAGTTTATATTGATAGATAGATTTTTTATTTTTATTTCAGTTTTAGTTTTGGTAATTTAAGCAATTTTATTTTATTTCGTTTGAGCTTTATTTCAATTACCAAAATTACCTGATTTTGAATAGTTTTAGTAAACAATAAACAACACAATTTCCAGATTAAAAAAAGGAAGTCTTATAGGTTTAGGGTGACTTGAGAATGATTAACAAAATAAAGTACAAATTGCCTAAAGGGACAGTTCACCCAAAATTCTGTCATCATTTTAAAGTCATGTACAGTACAATTACAACAATATCGCCTACTGTAAGTAACTGTGTATTAACTTCTAATATGTAAATACGGGCACTGCAATGTAAAGTACACTACATAGACAAAAAAAAAAAGTGGACATCCTTTTTTTAAAGAATGGATTTGGCTATTAAGTGCATGAAACTGAGCATTCACCTGTGTGAGACCCTTGTCTTCTCTGGCATGAAAATGTGCACAAAATGTAGTCAATATAGAAATGGTCTGTTGTGGAAAAAGCTGACTGGCCTACACAACATCCAGACCTGAACTTGTTTTGGGATGAATTGGAATGCCAACTTCGAGCCAGTCCCCATTGCCCAAAATCAGTGCCTGACCTCCCTCATGCTGATGTATCTGAATGAGAGTAAATCCCTGCAGCAATGTTACAACATCTTCCATATTCCACAACATCCCCACAGCATGTTCCAGGCCTTTTCAGAAGATTGAAAACTATTATAGTTGCAAAGGGAGGACCAACTCCCTGTCAATACCTGTGGTTTTGAAATTAAATGCTCAAATAAGCTCATATGGGTGTGGTGTTTGGGAATCCACATACTTCTGACCATAAAGAGTATTTCCAAATGATATTTACACCAGTCTAATTAGGTTAACGGATGCCTCTAATCAGGCAGATATATGCCAGTAGGAGACCTAGCTGGCTTTGTGAGTGCTTACGCAAATGTTTCTAACTCTAGGAAGGATTTGTGCATGTGACTGACTGTAGGAACTTTGGGTGAGAGACAATTGTTAATTTTTTATTTAATTTTATTTTTTTATTTATGAGGCAAAGTTAATTTGCTCTCATATTTGTCTTTGACTCTGTAAAGTTCTCTTAGTTACGCTTCTGATTGGTTGCAGAACACAGTTCCTCCAGGAGATGAATCCTGTTTTGTGTTAAGATCAAGGAGACTTAATGGATTCAAACTAGTTTTTTGTGTTCTTTATGTTTTTTTTTCCTTCTTTCTACACTTTTTTTTTAGTTACAGGAATTGTATTTCTAAAAGAAAAAAGTCAGGATCATGAATGAGATACCATGATAAAAGAAGGATGCATAGGAGTTGTGTGCGTTTAGGCCAGTCTACTCTTGGATATCGTGCAGGTCTTAGCATGGCCCAATTTGGTCTTGGTCACATGATCTCCACAGATTTAGGGCTTTGGTTCTAGATCTTAGACCAGGCTAGGACTAAGCAGAATGCTTTTAGTACTTTCTCCCTTCTCCTGCCAAAACATAGAGGTTTCTTTTTTTTTTTGCAAACAAAGATATTTATTTTATTAGAAAACATTCAAACCAGATGATCAAAAACCCCAATTTTCTCTCTCATCAGAGCCAAAGTAAATAGGGCTGTTAAAAGATTCCCAGTGCATTTCCCCCCATAGCCAAATGTCAAGAACAGAAAGAAAAAGAATCAGTGAAAGGAAGAGAAAGAGAAAGAGAGCGAGACGAAAATGTGTATTCAATCAGTTTTTCTCTAATTAAGTTTTGTAGATACTTTCTATGAGCCATGGTCCTGTCCTGTTGCTTTCAGGAGGGAGAGAAAAAAGATGGAGAGGAGAGAGATGTTCATCGAAATTTTTTCTCATTGTAATTTTAATGATATGCGCTTCATTATTTTGAGGTCTTCTAATTCAGGGATTTTTAAACGGCGGTCTAGGATCCACAAGAGGGTGCTAGAAGGACAATAAAAAAATTAAAGATAAAGATTTTACAAAATGAGTTTTGGAGCTGTCGAAGTTCACATAAAATCTGTTTATTAAATATGTTTAATGCAAAAAAACTGCTTTGGAGCAATATTTATTGTGAAAAGTGCCTCACATTTTCTATGGGAATATTTTTATTGAAAATGTTTCTCTTCTGGTTTATACATCTAACATTAATAGTGCATAGAAAAAAGGTACAGTTTCAGCTTAAAACAAAGTATATATTTTTGCAGATAATATTTTAATAATTTGCTTTAGTACAGTAACCATTTTAATTTAAAATGTATTTTGCAAACAACATTTTCTTTTCTTTGCATATTGCATACTACAATATTACAAGTTAATTGTTGTTGTTTTTTTGTACATGAAATTTATAATTGCCTTTATATTATCAGATGGGTCTCACACAAGAGGTCATCATATTATGAAGTCCTTGTCATCAAAAAGTTAGCAAAACCCTGTTTTATCTAATTATTTGTAATTATTCTGTTCTATTCAATTCTATTATTCTGTTCTGTTCTTTGTGAGAACTGTCATGCACACAGGCATGGACCGTGGTGATGCAGCGTTTGCTGAAGTCCCCCCCCCCCCCCCCCTTGCCAAGCCTTCAGACACTTCAGAGGACAAATAGTATTTCAACAGTTTTGCCAGTCTTAGTACTTGACATCCAAAACGCATCAGTAGTTTTGAGAGGAGAAAAAAGGAACATGCAGAACTGTGGTTGCTCATAAAATGGAATATTGGTTGGTGGCTTAATTTTCTTCAGACCATGAAACTATCCTGAAGGTTATTTGAAAGAATGCCTTGACTCTGCTGAAATGTGCAGACAGTGAAGCAGTACAGCACACGTCTTAGTGAACAAGGGCTGCCCTAAACCAAAATAAATCCAGTTATACAGTGGGGAAAAAAAGTATTTAGTCAGCCACCAATTGTGCAAGTTCTCCCACTTAAAAAGATGAGAGAGGCCTGTAAATTTCATCATAGGTATACATCAACTATGAGAGACAAAATGAGAAAAAAAAATCCAGAAAATCACATTGTAGGATTTTTAAAGAATTTATTTGCAAATTATGGTGGAAATAAGTATTTGGTCAATAACAAAATTTCATCTCAATACTTTGTTATATACCCTTTGTTGGCAATGACAGAGGTCAAACGTTTTCTGTAAGTCTTCACACACTGTTGCTGGTATTTTGGCCCATTCCTCCATGCAGATCTCCTCTACAGCAGTAATGTTTTGGGGCTGTCGCTGGGCAACACGGATTTTCAACTCCCTCCAAAGATTTTCTATGGGGTGGAGATCTGGAGACTGGCTAGGCCACTCAAGGACCTTGAAATGCTTCTTACGAAAGCCACTCCTTCGTTGCCCGGGCGGTGTGGTTGGGATCATTGTCATGCTGAAAGACCCCGCCACGTTTCATCTTCAATGCCCTTGATGATGGAAGGAGGTTTTCACTCAAAATCTCACGATACATGGCCCCATTCATTCTTTCGTTTACACGGATCAGTCGTCCTGGTCCCTTTGCAGAAAAACAGCCCCAAAGCATGATGTTTCCACCCCCATGCTTCACAGTAGGCATGGTGTTCTTTGGATGCAACTCAGCATTCTTTCTCCTCCAAACACGACAAGTTGAGTTAACCAAAAAGTTCTATTTTGGTTTCATATGACCATATGACATTCTCCCAATCCTCTTCTGGTCATCCAAATGCTCTCTAGCAAACTTAAGACGGGCCTTGGACATGTAATGGCTTAAGCAGGGGGACACGTCTGGAACTGCAGGATTTGAGTCCCTGGCAGCACAGTGTTACTGATGGTAGCCTTTGTTACATTGGTCCCAGCTCTCTGCAGGTCATTAACTAGGTCCCCCCGTGTGGTTCTGGGATTTTTGCTCACAGTTCTTGTGATCATTTTGACCCCACGGGGTGAGATCTTGCGTGGAGCCCCAGATCGAGGGAGATTATCAGTGGTCTTGTATGTCTTCCATTTTCTAATAATTGCTCCCACAGTTGATTTCTTCACACCAAACTGCTAACCTATTGCAGATTCAGTCTTCACAGCCTGCTGCAGGTCTACAATTTTGTTTCTGGTGTCTTTGACAGCTCTTTGGTCTTGGCCAAACTTGAGTTTGGAGTGTGACTGTTTGAGGTTGTGGACAGGTGTCTTTTATACTGATAACAAGTTCAAACAGATGCCATTAATACAGGTAACCAGTGGAGGACAGAGGAGCCTCTTAAAGAAGAAGTTACAGGTCTGTGAGAGCCAGAAATCTTGCTTGTTTGTAGGTGACCAAATACTTATTTTACCGAAGAATTTACCAATTAATTCTGAAAATTCCTACAGTGTGATTTTCTGGATTTTTTTTTTTCTTATTTTGTCTCTCATAGTTGTGGTATACCTATTATGAAAATTACAGGGCTCTCTCATCTTTTTAAGTGGGAGAAATTGCACAATTGGTGGCTGACTGAATACTTTTTGCCCACTCTGTAAATGTTACGTACAGTGGGTACGGAAAGTATTCAGACCCCCTTAAATTTTTCACTCTTTGTTATATTGCAGCCATTTAAAAATCATTTAAGTTAATTTTTTTCCTCATTAATGTACACACAGCACCCCATATTGACAGAAAAACACAGAATTGTTGACATTTTTGCAAATTTATTAAAAAAGAAAAACTGAAATATCACATGGTCCTAAGTATTCAGACCCTTTGCTGGGACACTCATATATTTAACTCAGGTGCATTTCTTCTGATCATCCTTGAGATGAATCTACACCTTCATTTGAGTCCAGCTGTGTTTGATTATACAGATTGGACTTGATTAGGAAAGCCACCCACCTGTCTATATAGCCTTACAGCTCACAGTGCATGTCAGAGCAAATGAGAATCATGAGGTCAAAGGAACTGCCTGAAGAGCTCAGAGACAGAATTGTGGCAAGGCACAGATCTGGCCAAGGTTACAAAAAAATTTCTGCTGCACTTAAAGTTCCTAAGAGCACAGTGGCCTCCATAATCCTTAAATGGAAGACGACCAGAACCCTTCCTAGAGCTGACCGTCCGGCCAAACTGAGCTATCGGGGGAGAAGAGCCTTGGTGAGAGAGGTAAAGAAGAACCCAAGATCACTGTGGCTGAGCTCCAGAGATGCAGTAGGGAGATGGGAGAAAGTTGTAGAAAGTCAACCATCACTGCAGCCCTCCACCAGTCGGGGCTTTATGGCAGAGTGGCCCGACGGAAGCCTCTCCTCAGTGCAAGACACATGAAAGCCCACATGGACTCCAAGATGGTGAGAAATAAGATTCTCTGGTCTGATGAGACCAAGATAGAACTTTTTGGCCTTAATTCTAAGCGGTATGTGTGGAGAAAACCAGGCACTGCCCATCACCTGTCTAATACAGTCCCAACAGTGAAGCATGGTGGTGGCAGCATCATGCTGTGGAGGTGTTTTTCAGCTGCAGGGACAGGACGACAGGTTGCAAACGAGGGAAAGATGAATGCGGCCAAGTACAGGGATATCCTGGACAAAAACCTTCTCCAGAGTGCTCAGGACCTCAGACTGGGCCGAAGGTTTACCTTCCAACAAGACAATGACCCTAAGCACACAGCTAAAATAACGAAGGAGTGGCTTCACAACAACTCTGTGACTGTTCTTGAATGGCCCAGCCAGAGCCCTGACTTAAATCCCAATTGAGCATCTCTGGAGAGACCTAAAAATGGCTGTCCTTCAACGTTTACCATCCAACCTGACAGAGTTGGAGAGGATCTGCAAGGAGGAATGGAAGAGGATCCCCAAATCCAGGTGTGAAAAACTTGTTGCATCTTTCCAAAAAGACTCATGGCTGTATTAGATCAAAAGGGTGCTTCTTCTAAATACTGAGCAAAGGGTCTGAATGTGATATTAGGACCATGTGATATTTCAGTTTTTTTTTTAATAAATCTGCAAAAAGGTCAACAATTCTGTGTTTTTCTGTCAATATGGGTGCTGTGTGTACATTAATGAGGAAAAAAAAATAACTTAAATGATTTTAGCAAATGGCTGCAATATCACAAAGAGTGAAAAATTTAAAGGGGTCTGAATACTTTCCGTACCCACTGTACATTCAAAAGTCCCTTTAGCTTTTATCCAAAATACTAGTCGAGAAGGCCAGCAATGGCTTTATGATATTGCAATATTTTGGATGCTTTTACACAAAGTGACTTACAATAGCGGAATTGTCACAGTGCCCACAATATTTATAGTGTACAATGCAAGCTTTATTAGAAAGCTAGACTAGAAACAAACTAGAGCAGAGGTGAAAAGCAAAGAATAGAACAGGTCATCCTAAGGTTTTAGATCCAGTTTCTGTCTTTCTGTTGAAGCTGCTCACATCAGTTTTGTGGAGTGTTTATGTCCCAACAGCTGTGCTGTACACCAGTGGTTCTCAACCAGGGGCCCAGTAACGACAAGATTACTTATAATGGTTTAAAACTTAAAATGTTACTTCATTTTAAAAGTGTGATTTCTAGACCTGGAAAAAGTTAATGAAATGAATGAAATATTAAAATGCCATAGGCGTTATAATGAATATACATTTCTGTAGTCTCTAAAATATTTTATGAGTTAGAAATTGTGATTAATATGTATTTAGAAAATGTTTTCATGCTTAATCATTTAAAGTAAGTCTTTGGATATTGTTGTGGACCCTGTGGCGCCTTGGAGTCAAAATGGTTGTGAACCAGTGCTGTACATTAAAGATTTGATAAATGAACTTGTGATGAGACTTTACAATATGATATACTACTGTACATTGCCATCTTTGACATGTACAAGTCATTTGTAACTATACACTGTAAAAAATGACCGTGAACTTAACGGTAAAAGACTGTAAAAATGCTACAGTAAAAACCTGTTAAATGGTTAACGGTAAATTCCCCTACTGTATATGGTGAAAAACTCTATTGGACATTACATGTATTGGACATTAATTTTACGGTAGTATACCGTTTTTGGAAGTGAAAAAGACCGTATAATTTACAGTGAATAACCGTAAATTGACATCCCAGAATTCCCTGCGTTACATTTCAAATTGGATGTTTTTTTTTAAATAACTAGTTTCTTAGTTTTTTTCTTATCAGTTTTGTATATTAGGGTTGTGTGTTACACCTAATGTTGTTAAATGAATGTTTATTGCATTATTTCAGTTTCATGTGTGTTACCATGATGGTGTTTGTGTGAATGACACAGTGAACCTTCTATATATGTTATTATTTAAAAGCTGCTTGTGATGGGCTTTGGTTCATCATGTGACTTTCTCATCACCAACTGCATTTGGTGGTTATCAGTGTATTACAAGGTACAAAACAGATTTCAGTACTTCAAAAGGTTGGTATATTAACATTATATCAGTAAATGAAATACAGTTTTTTTACTGTGCATTTAAGTAAAGTCTGTAAAACCTAAAATGTTGCTAACATATTTTTACGGTAAAATTCTGGCAACCACAGCTGCAGTTTTTTTTACCGTAAATTTTATGGAATTTTTTTTACAGTGTACATTAAGAATCCTATACCTACAATTTTATGAATGTTATGAATTGAGACATACTGTTGCCTACTGTGTTGCAGGAAAGTAGGCATATTCAGACACAGGGACTGTCATTTAAGCACATACAGTAAATACTGGATAGAACAGTACCAAACCAGCATATTTCAAAAGTACTATATATACTGTACAGTATATGTGTTATATGTATATGCTGACAGCCTCTACTGCACTCCATCAAAACATTCGTGAAAAACGAAGGACTGGATTGTAAAGTCAAGGACGAAATTGAACCTGCTTTAGAAACTAATTTAACCTTCTAGGACCTACAAATTCCTAAGGTTGTTTTGGATATTGTTTATATTTCTGAATGAACTGTCAATCAAACCACATGGAAAGTCTGTTCGGTATATTCTAAACAAAACTTATGTTAAAAGTCTATTCAGCGCTCAATTATTACCAACTCTGTTTGGTTATTTTTCATCAGTAGTGCACACAAGCCCTTTCAGACCCAAAGTTAACACCACCAGTGCCCTACAGTATAACCTTTACCTCAGGAATTGAGAATGTTTGCAGCCATTTTTACAGGTTTTGCATGAATGAATTTTTGGAGGAGCAGTGAAGTTCACTGTTTTCCCTCAGCCTCTCCGACCACCCTGTTCCAGTACCAGGGTCACAGCAGCCATTATAAATCCTCTCATTTTTAGAAGTTCCTAGGTTCCTGATGTCTGAAATCGTATCATGCCCATAACATTATCTTTTCATCTGTATAACATCACTTTTGACGGTGTGTTTCCCTTTTTGCGAGCGTGCACGCACATATACACCCAGGTTTATGCGGAGGTGCAGTCTTTTCTGGTGCAGTACTTATTTTAATAATACTCCTAAGCCCTAAAACCTTTGGGCAGAGTATAGAATAACTAAACACATACATCTGGTGCGCTCAAAGTGTCTGGGTGACCAGACGCACATGCACACGCTCATTACACATCATTTCAGAGGCAAAATGGAACATTATTTCCTTACTCGCAAGCACTCAGATTAACACAAATTTGCGCACAAACACCGAAGGCGCACACACATAGTAGCTAGCATGGAAACATGGCTGTCACGGCGTCCTTAGGCTCCGCTTTAATAGCTCTGTCAGACAAAGAGAGGAGACATGTGGCAGTACTATGAAAAGCACCATTCAGGGCCGGTTAGACTGCCACACAGCCAGGCCAACTCAGCTTAAGTGATTCTGAAGGCAACTTCACAATACTTTTACCCTGTGTGCCGCATCTGGGTAAACGCATGGGCTGGACTAAGGGACCGTTCCCTAAAAACATGTAACTTCATGTTACCTTCACCTTCTGCTCATCTGAGTTGAGTCATTAATTTATTTTCTTTATTATATTGGCTTGAGGAAGTTGTGTAAATCTGAGTTTACAAAATCTCTGACCTGAATACCAAAATGACTCTAGAGCTTTCAAGTTACAGCCAGTTGTCTAAATGTGTTATGTCTTTCATAAATGATTGGATTTACTGTTTTTAAACCTTTATGACTGTAATTCCTCCAACAGTTGTGAGTTTTGTGAGTTTTCGCTCTGCGTTCACCAAACTTGATACATGCACACACATTTAACTCTTAAACATGATTTATTCTTTTAGCTGAATGAAATAAAAATATGCAAAACACAACGCTGGAATGCAAGAGGTGAGGCAAGATGTACTTTGGGTCTTAAACAGAAATGATCGCTGCGTAGGACAGAGAAAAGATCCCCTTTCCTCATTAACTTGCTTCTGAGTGGCTGTGCAGGCAGCCTGTGCAAAAAAAGCTCTATCTTTTTTTTTTATTTTTTTTATTTTTTTTTTGTTTGTTGTAACGATAATCCTGCAACAGTGGTTTTACACATAACCTTAGATTTAACATGAAACTTTATTAGTTTTTCTCGATTGCTAACACACTATAACTGATTCATTTGGCACAATTTTCCAAAACATATTCCAGTTCTCAAAACAAAGACACGTTCTCAAAACTTTTAACCCATTTAATCTGTTTGCACAATCGTTCCAATTTGCTCAGTGTTTTCTGCAAAACTCTACACAAAAATGCCCTCATTTTGCAAAGGTTTAACCATGTTCTCATTCAGAAAACACAAACACAATATAATTAACTCAAGCATAAAAAAAATGAACTCAAACAGCGCACATTTATCCATGTGTGAACATTCAGTAGCAAAACTGATGACACACCAGTCAGAATCTTAGGATGATATGCACAGGAGCACAAGTGATTATGAGTTTTGGAAAATGAATCCTGGTAGTGGGAAACAAAGAGGAATAGGAGGTGGAAATAAAAATGAAGGGGATGAGGTCAAAGGTCATTTGTTCCAGATGAAATACAAAGCACTATAGTTGACCATGTTCTTCTGGATGGAATGACCATGAGGAAAGTTGGCCTACAGGCTCATCTACAAGGTTTCAATACTACTTACACATACAATAGAATTACAGTACATAGCAGCAGTACTTCCGATGAGAGAACTTTCATTATTCTATGTACAGTAAATACTGTAGTACATGTTGTACACCCTCAAACTTATTACTATTGAATTGATTTGTAGCCGAGTATGTACTGTATTTGTGCAGAACTGAGAGATGACTGTCTAGGGGAGGCAGAGAAGTCTTTTGTCAGAAGACTTAGAAACTGACTATAACAAATACGGATACTACAATACTGTAATGCAATTTGGCGAGAGGCTGAAGAATTATTAATTAATTTATTTATTTATTTACAGTAACTTACAGTATATTCCAATGTGTGTTTACTCAGTGTGTATATTCAGTTGTTTGGTCTTTGAACTTTTCTCTTGTAGTGCTTTTCATTTACTGTAAGATCTCTTTACACAGTAGTGTAATGACAGTAAACTTTTCTTAATGTTTATTGATAAATTTTACTGTATCTGGACCCCTCTATGTATGTCGTATACTGTAATAATCATTGACTAGCAAAAGGATTCCTATTTCCCCAAAAGGAGGTTTTTGTATAATTGTTTTGAATTGATCTCACTAGTGTTCTCTAGTCAGGAAAATAATCTGTGTATTTGGCATGTTTGTGTGTCATCTGAGGCCAAAGTTTGAGTCTGACAAAAGGGAACATGTTTTTGACTAAATTATTTGATTTTGACCTGGAAGTTTGAAGTTTGCACAAGTTGGTGTGTAGTTTTGAGATTGTGTTTATAGTTGTGAGAAAATTGTGAATGGTTTCATGAATTGTGTGTTAGCAAACGAGAAAAACTGTAAAGTTTAGGTCCTTGAAAATAAGCGGCCCCCAAAGAATGAAGATAGTGTTTACATTAGCGCTGCTTTTTTTTGCATACAATAAAAGCTCTGTCGACACTAATGCTTAATATCTGCTTGTTAATATTTTAATGTAAAAAAAGGGTATTGGAAGATAGAGAGGGAAAAAAGCCCTCATTGTGGAGAAACTTGAATGCGACAGAACAAATGTAATATACCTCATTATAACAAGCGGAGAAGAGCCCAGGATCAGTTTGTGGCTATTAGTCTTTAATTTGGGTTACGTTTCTCTGGACCACTGATGATTCTCACATGCTTTTTTTTTAAAAATGGCATTCGGTTTAGGTCAGTGTCTACTGAAATGCAGCCATTTATTTCTCTTTCATATTAACAACAGGCTAGACTTTTGGAAAAAAAAATGGACTGATTGACATTAACGTGAACATGAATAAAATCAATTAATAAAAGGAATTAAAATTCCAAGAAATTAATAGAAATCCAGCTACAGCTGAGTGATGACATCACTTGGCATCATTTTTGTCAACTACTTCATCAGCTTTTGTTGTCTTCAATTGCTTTATGCACTGCTCTACTATGGAAAGAGCCTTTAGAAGATGTGTGCCACCCTGGTGGAGGTTTCTTACTCGGACACACACGAGATGCGTGTTATGTGCTTGGGAGCAGTGCATGCCTGGTCAGCACTTGAGGGCCCTGTCTGGCCCCGTTTAGGGGGAAGAGGGTAAGCCCATGGTTCGGGTCCCACTGAGGCGGCTCACAGGTTGTGGGGCTCACGCGTTGATCTTACTGAGGAGCTGGAGATGGGTCTTTCCCTTTCCTCAGCTTCAATCGCAAGCTCTGATATCCTCAGGTCATATCAGGAAGCACAAGCTGAGGAGGCTTGCGATTCATCTGAGTGCTGGTCATTGCCCAACTCTGGTTCTGAGGAACCAGAGGGGATGGCAGTTCAGGTGGACAATCAGAGTGGGCCCGCTTCCTGCCTCACTCCCACTAATCATGAGTTGGTGGATGTTTTGACCCGTGCCATGACCAGACTTCGTTTGGAATATTGTGTGGAGAGGGAGGAGCCTGTTCCTGGCAGGCTCGATGAGCGGTTACTCCTAGGTCCTAAACGTCCCTAGCCTGTAAGCCTTCCTTTCCTCCCAAAGCTTCATGATGAAATTCCTTTTCAGCTCATGTTTTTCGACCAGACACTGAACTATTTTAATGTGAAGGGGTTGCAAGGTCATGGGTGTGCGATGATGCCCCCGGTTGAAGAGGCTTTGGCCGACTACCTCTCTCAGGAAGCTCCATCCTTGTGGAAGGCTCTCGTTCTTCCTACTAAACCCTACCATTTTACATCTAAATTAGTGGGCAGAGCTTATGCAGCAGCTAGCCAGGCTGTTGGGGCTTTGCACATGTTGGCCATGTTGCAAGTCTTTCAGGCAGACCTGCTGAGAGACTTTGACCAGAGTGAGGGACTGTATCGTGAAGCCTGTCTCTGCTCTGTTGTGATGTAAACCTCTGATACATAAATGAGCGCTGACTACTGCAGTTGGCGAGTCATGATTTAATTCTGACTAAGTGTACTGTAGCAGTGGGGGTGTGCTCTTTATTGTGTTACTTGATTCTACAGGTGACACCTCGGAGTGTTTCCACACTTTTTGTTAGAATGCCCCGCACATTCATTAAGGAGGGAGAAGTTGATGTTGGGATGAATCCCTTACGATTCGGTTGTAATTTAGATAAAGTTTCTCATATCCTTCCCGCTGCCTAGCACTAGATGCAGGAGCTCGGAGGACTCTGCATACCTTGCTGTATGCAGGTATGCATTCCTATAGATCCTGTCTAGAATGAAAGTTAACAGTGTAAGCATTTTAGTTAAGCTACCTTGAATCTTATTCACAGTGCTGTGTAGAGGAAGTATGTAGTAGTACAACTGAGACTGCAACTCCTCCAAAAAATGACCCTATAGGTCACCATGTCACCATGAAATGACGTATGACTGTCATTACCAATAAAAATGAGTGTTCATTTAAATGCAATGTGTGGACTTTTTACATGGTTCTTTACCCACCATTTGCATTTCGCAAAACACATTTACATGTATGCATTTGGTAGACGTGTTGGAAAGTTATGTATAGTGCATATATGTTTTATGAGCATGTGTGTTCCCTGGGATCGAACCCATGATCGCATGAAAGTGTACAATGCATAAATATGAAAGTGTCCTGTTGTCGATAGGAGCACACATTTAATAAATGCTCTGATGGGTCGTATTTCAGGGAAGTGACAAATGACCTATATGGGCATATTGGTTGGAGGACGATTCGAAGGGAATGTCTCAGGTTATGAATATAACCCTGGTTCCCTGAAAAGGAACGAGATGCTGCGTCTTGCTGCCATACACCAGACATGCCTCCTGCATCTTACTTCAGACAACCTGAAGCTGATGACGTAGTGCAGAGGTACCTCTTTTATAGTGCATGCCAGCATGCCAAGTGACGTCATCACTCAGCTGTAGCCAATTTGCATTGGGACGTTTGCACACATGCTTCAGACACCGGTGAGGCTGGGGGTGTTCCCATAGTGCCAGGACACTAGGGCTGGTCTGAATACCATTTTTTGAGCTTCGAAGCTTCGGTAGTAGTCAACACAGAATATTCGAGGCTTCGGAGAGAGGGGGCTGTACATATTCTTCTCTCTAATAAAGGCAGGAATCTCTGTGTGTCTGTCTGTTTGCATTTTTGTTATGTCGAGAACCGTTCATCCAATCGACTTCACGCGTGGCGCCTGTGTTGCTGCGGACCCAAGGGAGTGCAGTCTCACATTTTGGTGCAATATGGACACGCGACACGTTCAGAATTAATAAACTTTTAATAAACTACAGAACAGCACGAGCCGGAAGCGGCGCAGGGCAGGGCTTATATGCTCCAAGAACGGACAATGCACTAGTGATACAAAACACACAGGTCTGTGAAGAGCAATACTTTTAATATAGTTTAATGACACCCCATATTGACAGAAAAACACAGAATTGTTGACATTTTTGCAGATTTATTAAAAAAGAAAAACTGAAATATCACATGGTCCTAAGTATTCAGACCCTTTGCTGTGACACTCATATATTGAACTTAGGTGCTGTCCATTTCTTCTGATCATCCTTGAGATGGTTCTACACCTTCATTTGAGTCCAGCTGTGTTTGATTATACTGATTGGACTTGATTAGGAAAGCCACACACCTGTCTATATAAGACCTTACAGCTCACAGTGCATGTCAGAGCAAATGAGAATCATGAGGTCAAAGGAACTGCCGGAAGAGCTCAGCGACAGAATTGTGGCAAGGCACAGATCTGGCCAAGGTTACAAAAAAATTTCTGCTGCACTTAAGGTTCCTAAGAGCACAGTGGCCTCCATAATCCTTAAATGGAAGACGTTTGGGACGACCAGAACCCTACCTAGAGCTGGCCGTTCGGCCAAACTGAGCTATCGGGGGAGAAGAAAAAATGGCTAAAAATGGCTGTCCACCAACGTTTACCATCCAACCTGACAGAACTGGAGAGGATCTGCAAGGAGGAATGGCAGAGGATCCCCAAATCCAGGTGTGAAAAACTTGTTGCATCTTTCCCAACAAGAATAATGGCTGTATTAGATCAAAAGGGTGCTTCTACTAAATACTGAGCAAAGGGTGTGAATACTTAGGACCATGTGATATTTCAGTTTTTCTTTTTTAATAAATCTGTAAAAATGTCAACAATTCTGTGTTTTTTTGTCAATATGGGGTGCTGTGTGTACATTGAGGAAAAAAAATTAACTTAAATTATTTTAGCAAATGGCTGCAATATAACAGAGTGAAAAATTTAAGGGGGTTTGAATACTTTCCGTACCCACTTTATATATATATATATATATACACAAATATATATATATATCTATAATAATATATATAAATAGGGGTGGGGGGGGGCTATATTACATATTGTAATATTATATAATGTTGCGCTATCTGTCACGCCCACTGAAGGCTCGTCAGTAGATCGCACGTGCACTGAAGCGAACTAAGCCTGGAACATTACCTGCTCCGGAGCAGGTTATCTTCAGCGAGCAAGTTACTATGGTTACTTACATACCCTGAAAGTAACCTCCGATTTTGGAACCGAAAGCTGAGGTTATCCGCTCGCTTATCCTCAAACATACCCGGGTGTGTCACATAACCTGCTTTTTGGAATACCCTATAGGGGTGTATTCCAGAAAGCGGGTTTTGTTGGAAACTCAGAGTTTGTTAACCCCAGAAAAGGGAAACTCAAGTGTTTTCGGTTCCAATAAAAGACAAAACTAAACCTCTTGGTAAGTTACCTTAGTAACTTACTCTGTGAACCTAACCTGGGGTGCGTTTCCCAAAAGCATCGTTAGCTATGGTAGTTAGTTCCATTGAAATCTATTGGTAACGACAGAACTTGCGACCATAGTTGCTTTTGGGAAATGTACCCCTGGTCGGGAGAAGGTTTTCTTCAGTAAACCCAGAGTTCCCTTTCGATACTTCACTCGTACTGCGTCTTGCTAGATACATATGGGGAAAAAAGCCTTTTTTCTCCTGAACTGAAGCTTATTCATTCACGCAGTGAAACTGCACGGATCGAAGCAAGCCATTGATTTGTTTTTTAAGCTCTGCACGAAGTAAGCCTGAGAATCCTGTGGCGAGCACCCGCTTATATAGCCAGATGCCCGGCCCATTTCGGTGGCTCTCGACATTGGTTCGTTTTTTAAGATCTGCACGAACCAATGGCTGTGCAGTTTCACTGCGTGAATGAATAGGCTTCAGTTCAGGAGAAAAAGGCTTTTTCCCAAATGTGTCTAACAGACGCAGTACTCGTTCCCGTATCTCAGGGAACCGAGGTTACGTTAGTAACCGAGTACGTTTCTTTCGGTCTCCTCCCCCTTTTTAAATGTTTAAATTAATTCATGCTGCAAAAATGCTTTTATTGCTGAGATTTGTGCCTTATTTTCAAGTAGCCTATAATATCAAAATTCTAAATCAAGATGCATTACTTAGAAAAAAAAATATACTACTAATTAGTCTTGTTTCCTGGGGGTGGGGTAAGAAAAATAATCTTAATGCATATGGAAACAAGATTATTTTTCTCACCACACCACTTTCATTTTCATCATGCAGACACTGTAAATGTGACAAAAATGGCATGTCTTTTTACATGGGATCCTGTAGATGAGGAGGCTGCATTAATTTGCAGGGAGTTACATTTACATCAGAAGAGGATTCTATTTTATTTTATTTTATTTTGTCATATCCACATGCATATTTATTTGAGCAGTACCACTTTTAAATTACCTTCACTTGATAACATCTTGCTGCAACCTCTGGAAGTAACCTAATAATTAGAATTTCCTTTAGGTTTTCCAGTGTGGTTGGATGCATTGATTACACACATATTCTCACAATCGCACTTTCCGAAAATGAAACTGATTACTGTATGGAATGGAAGGATGCCAGATGGAAGAGTAGTGCGAGATATCTATGCCGTAACCACCAACACAGGTGTTAAATAAGCACAAAATATTCACAACTAATTTGGTCATCTTTATTTCCTACAAATACAAATGCAACACGTATTATTTTCCCTGTTGGATTTTAATATTGCTAATGTGGCCAACTCCTCTTCATCTGTCAGTGGTGCTGGTGCAGGTTCTGCCTCCATTTTACAAGTCTCTGCCTTCTCGCTGTTGGCTGAATAGAATAAAATGTTTATTTCATCACCCTGATTAAGAAATGTATGTTGGATTAGAGAACATTTAATTATGTGAAAAGAGCATTAAAAATAATGTTTGTAAAATCATGTAGCCTACACCCATGAACCTTTTACACATGAAGCTTTACCTGACTGAATTATGTTTTATGTTAGATTTTTTTTTCTGCTGCCATGTTTTTTTTCTTTTTTGCCTGTGGGATACCATTAAAATGAAGATTAGTTCAATAACTTATCGTTCTGCCATGGTTTTCACCTCTGATATTATAACAGTGATTACAGCCCATTTATACTATGCTCTTAAAGTATGTACTCTTTTGCTGAAGAAAAAGTACACACTTTTGAGTGTGTAGTAGAAAAGTAGGTAAGCTTTGGGATATACTATCACGTCACACAATTGCGTCTTTAAAAGGACCGCTCTATCGCACCTGTTACATGCACCCTGTCAATGTAAACTGGCCTGTCAATCATCTTGTCACAGTTAACTTCCTCCACATTTTATTTAATTTAACTTCCTACCATATTGGAGAGAAAAGTAGCACATTGATCTGCCAGTCGGGGGTCTTTCATGCAGAGAACTCTGCTCATATTTTCTGCACAACGATGCATTTAAAAGTTAACGACCAAATGGATGTTTATAAAAGTTCACATTGCTGTTGCAGATGAAATATAACACGGATAACAATAAATATTTTTTACCAGGTTGAATGTTGATTATTTGCAGGGATGTGAAGTAACTAATTACAAATACTCACATTACAGTAATTAAGTAGTTTTTATCAGTAATTGTGCTTTTTGAGTAGTTTAAAAATTGTTTACTTTTACTTGAGTACATTTTAAGTGATGTATCGGTACTTTTACTCCGCTATTTTCCTCCATTTGTGGTCGTTACATGCTTATTTAAAAAAAAAAATTTATCCATCAACGTGATTGGATAGAAAGATAGTAATAGGTCTCGTGACTTTCGTCAAATCAAATTGTTCATAGAAAACTTTAACCGCCAACTGTTTATCATGGCTGCTGAAAGCGCATTCTTCAAGCATCAATTCAGCCTCATCTTCCTCTAACTTAATATGTTAAGGTAAATTTCGGATTTCTGCTTACTAAATGATTTGTATATATGCTTGCCTATCTACACGACCTGAAATTTGGTGTGAGGTTGTGGGTATTGCATACAGTCCTCCCACAAGTGCCACGTTCGGTAAATTCCCCACTCACTCATGAGACGCTCGATCTGCACTGCCTCGTCTCTCTCTCGCGTGCGTTCTGCAGTAGTCACTTGGAAAAGTCGTTGTTGTTTGTTGAACTTGTTGACTTTTGATGAGTTTGAGCTCGTGTTGCGCACTATGAAAAAGTGTGTTGGAAACACCAATTGAGGCCCAATCTGCACCGTATTGATGACCCGTGGCGTTAATATAATGCATCTGTGCCAGCGCATGATGTAATAAAACTGCAGCTCGTTAATAAACATTTTTATTATAATGTATCCATTTTATACAATCCACCTTCATTTAGCAAGTGCACTCACGCATAAACAATTTCAACACTTTTTGTTCCATTCAGTTGTGGATGCTGCTGATTCACCGAGAAACCCCGGGGCCCCCCCCCGGTTTTTTTGGGGTTAGCAAAGAGTGTGTGTGTTTTCCTTTGAAAAAGTTTCCCCAGAAATACCTCGTTATTTAATGCATTTTTCCTTACAAATTGTATTATTAGCATAACAATTCGAGTAAATGTCTAATAGGTATGGCATGATACCATCCTTCTAGAACAATGTGCATTTATGTTAAAATTGTAACAAATGATGAAGTTTAGTTATTCTTATTTCTTTATTGCAAAACGTTAAAACTGGCACTTTTTGGAGAGAAATGGGCTATCATTTTAACCATATCACATGGTGTGTGATGCTGAACTATGAGTTGCTAATGATGTTTGTATTTGCACTGTTCTAAACAATATTTTATGTGCAACAACAGCATAATGTCTCAGTGGCCTTACACATGATTTTAAATCTATTTTTTCAAACGTTATGATGTAAATGGGGATGATTGTACTGAGAATAACTTTCATCTTTTCTTCAACTGAATACTGTTTCTGTGCTTTTTTTGAAGTATTTTAAAGAGTTGGCAGTCAAAAAAACTGCTGGATGATAGATATTCTTAATTCTTTGACAAACAAGATAATGTGAATTACAGAATGTAAACGTTTTTAAAATCTATAAATTGCGGTGTACAGCGTTTATTATGAGGGGTAGAATCCACAGCCCAGTACTCACTACTCAATACTCATGAATACTTTTAAATAGGATACTCTTTTACTCTTACTCAAGTAGTAACACAAGTACTTTTACTCTACTCACACTACAGTTTTTGGAAGGTAATGGTACTTTTACTTGAGTATATTTTTTTCAGTACTCTTTCCACCACTGATTATTAGTAACTCAAACCCCTTTTTGTAAGCCTCTACCTAACCATCGATCACGCGTTTGTAGTTTTTCTAACACGTTTTATTCGTGTTTGTAGTTCTGGACCGAATCCTTAGCCAAATCATAATGGATTGTGGGCAATTTTAGCCATCAGAGTGTGCACGGATCCACACTTCAAAAAAATCGACCTGAAATAGTAGACCATCCGGGAACTTTTGGCATACTCTTTTAACCATACTATGTTTTGGGACACTAATTATTCTAATCTCACCTACTATTTAAGGATGGATAGTTATGAACATTGAGACGGGGAGAGTCAACCTACTCAGAGTTGAATGAACTAACTCAAGAGGTTCCCATCTCAGGGTAAGTCAACTCAGAGCTCAAGTTTTAACTCAGAGTTTGTTGAACCTCCTTACTGAAACAGGCCCAGGTGTGCAGGACACTGGGTGCTAATTGTAAACTCAACAATAGGTGTAAAACACTAGAAGAAGGTAACAGGTCAATTTACTGTCTTCAAACAAAAAATGGATGGCAAACATTGTAGGAAGAGGGAAGCTGGAGGAGGCCATGGACAAAGATAGATGAAGTGAAGTGACATGTGGCGAAGTATGGTTACCCACACTAGGAATTAGTGCTCTGCATGTACCCATCCTAAGTGCACACACAGCAGGGAACACACACACCCGGAGCAGTGGACAGCCATTTATGCTGCGGGCCTGGGGGGTTGGTGCCTGTCAAGGGCCCCGCGTGCGTATGAAGGTGGGAGAAGCGCGGTAAATCACTCCCCCACCTACAATTCCTGCCGGTACGAGACTCGAACCCGCAACCTTTGGATTACGAGTCCAACTCTCTAACCATTAGGCCACGACTTCCCCGACGAGGACCATGTTGTAAACCAGGGGTGCCAACCTGTTCTCTGGGGACGACTGTCCTGCAAAGTTCGGCTCCAACCTTGATCAAACTCACCTGAAGCAACTAATTAAGGTCTTCAGGGTCACTTAAAAATGAAAGGCAGGTGTTTTTGATTAGAGTTGGAGCTAAACTTTGCAGGACAGTCGATCGCCAGGAGCAGGCTTGGGCACCCCTGTTGTTAACCATATGGGTGGACACAGAGAGGCTGGACAGAGTTTAGCCCCACTTCAGCAGATATACTGTTGCTATAGTCATTCAGACATTTCGACAAGAGCACAGGTAAAAAACAACTTGTCTCTACGGTCTACATTATAATGTAGCCTACTATATGAGCTATGAGTACCCATTCACTGTATTCCACATTTGAAATAATATCTTGTGCATATTTTACATGTATTTTGATTGATCTACTAAGGATTGAGGGTCGAGAATGTAAAGGAGGACCCATATTTACTCCGGAACAAGAGAGAACTATTGTAAATGTGGTTTTGGCCAAAAATGTAATACGGCTCAGAAATGCAATCAAGCATCCTCAATTACCACACAATTTTTAATAATGTCCATCAGGTCTCCCTGTCAACACTGGGTGAACCCTTAACTTTCTGCAATTATTTATATTTTTTTCCTCCATTTGAAAGAAATTCTGAAAACTAAAAGACCTGTGGCATGAATATTTGCAGGTAAGTAATGTACCGTTCATTTATTGTGCACTGCCCACAAAACCTTTTTACATGTACATTTATAGAAGTAAGTATGTTAAACTACACAATGTTGTCTTTTTGTTGTTGTTTTTTTTTTTTTAGAGAGCGTCTTGCTAATTGATGCTGATCCAATCCCACATTAATTCAGCTTCATAGATGAGGCTGGGTTTAACCTGACAAAAGAAAGAAAAAAAAAAAAAAGAAACCTCATTGGCCACAGAGGTGTTTTGAATGTCCTGTGCAAACATGGTTGTAACCTCACAATGTGTGCTGCAATCACCCAGAATGGGGTCCTCCACTGCCATGCCAACATGTGTCCTTACAACACAGCCCACATATTCACATTTTTAGATGGACTACACAACATTGTTACAGCAGAGGACCAAATGGATGCAGAGCAGAAGAGATGCATTGTCGTCTGGGACAATGTGTCATTCCACCGATCTGCTTTGCTGCTCTGGTCCAAAACTGGTTTTATGAATGTTCATGATTTTCAGTCCACTATTTACCTCCCACAATACTTTCCCTTTCTTAAACCCATTGAGGAGTGTGCGTTTCTCTTTTTGGCGTGGTGGTGGAAGGTTTATGACCTCCAGCCCTATGACAGGATACTCCTCATTCAAGTAATGGAAGAGGCCTGTGACCTAATTGATGCAGGATCTGTGCAAGGATGGATTCCGCATTCAAGAAGATTCCCTTACTATCTTGCGAGAGATGATACAGCCTGTGAGGTGGACAGAGTGCTATGTCCAGATCCAGCTAGGGTTATGCTTAAGCTTCGTTTTCCCCTCATGTATTCTTTTTGTCTCCACAAACGTTTTTATATTCTATATCCTATATAGTATAATGTTCTGATTTTCTGTGCAAAGTGGAAATGCATGGAAGCACCTTTTGGAAATGCATGGCTGTATTGACTGATTTTAAAATGTAAAGAGAAATATTCAATGTGCAGTACTGGTGTTGTGATTGGTCATTCACATACATTTACTCTTACAATATCAATGGGGAAAAATATCATTAGAAAAGGAGAAACATTACACGTGTTTAAGATTACGCGCAACAGTGTTTAAGTGGTTCAAACAGGAAAGTTTGTGCTGATTTGATTTCTGAAAAATTTGCCTGTACTGGGAATAAATGTTGTCATTTTTATACTTCTCATGATGTGTTGAAATGACTGAATGAGTAAATATGATGTTACTGACACGGAGACGGAGAATACAAACCACACAATTTACATTTGAGTGTATTATGGTAAATTTGAAGGTATTATCTCAAAGACTTAGTGCTCCGAGTGGCCATAGAAGTTAGAAAAGACATTTTTTATTTCTTTGTCAATTATAACCACTTGGAAAACAAACAAAAAGGAGATAGGTAGGAAGTGCTATTTGAGAAGCGAGCATCCTAATATAATAGGTACTGACCAGTCATGGAACTAGCTTTACTCTGCATCACTGTAATTTCCAATTCTTATGAAAAGGGCCTATTGTGACTTTAATTCTTATATTTGTGATGTAGTTTCTTGTTATTTGAATGTTACATTTTAAAGTTGAGACAAGCGGAGCCTCCAGGACAGCTGGTGCTTCACACCTCACAAGACCACAATCCATTCTTGGAGAGCAGTAAACTGAACTGCTGATGTGGTTTGGGTTAGCACGTTACCAGCCACATCTTAAATTAAGCTATTCCAGATTTAATTTCATGGTCCTGTTGATGTAATTATTAAGCATTAATCTTCTCTCTCTGCTTCTCCTGTAGCCTCTCTCGTTTTATTACAACTTTTCCCCCAAAAGTTGCCTTAATCGAGACATAAAACATCTGAATACACAAGAACTGTATGGACATCAAATGTCTTTTTTAGAATTGAATTTTATATATCTATATATGAGATAAAATGTTTTGATTTAATGATATTTTGATGGTGAACTCAATACACTGTCAGATTTATTTTAAACATGATTGACACAAACAGCATGCAGTCAGTGCAGATGTCTAACCCCTTTGACCCACAGATAGGACATATGGGTCAGTAAAACACGCACTAACCCATTGTGTACAAAGACAGATAATAGTCATCTGGTTGCGTATGTCCTTGTTTTCTGTTTATATATTTGCATGCGTGTTGTTCTGTTTCTCATTTGTTCAGGTCTGTTCTGCTCACCAGTTCTGTCATTACTAAATAAAGCAGATTTCCCTCTGGGCAATTTATTTGTAAGTAAATGGTTGCCCTAACACTGTTTTTCAGTAACAAAGCTATGATATTCTCCCCATTACCCCACATCCCACCAAAACACACACACAGTTCCTTACATTTTCCGGCTTATTTTCAGCTGTGTCTGAATCACCAGTGAGTTACAATTTCTATAGACTTAGAATTATTCAGGTTCCTGACTGGAAAAAAAAAAGTCTTCAGTCCGGTTCTGAATAGAGCTTTCACAGTGGATAGGAAAACAACTGAGCTGTATGAAACACAGAAGCTAGACTGGCCAATAAAATGTGTTTGACATTACATCAGGGGCGTAGAATTAGGGGGGGATGCTACACTCTTTAAAAAATAAATAAATAAAAAAACCTTCTTCAGTGGTTCTTTGGAGTGGTTAAGGTGCTAAATAGCACCACTGCCGTATAAAGAACCTGTTAAGCCCCTGTATGGTTCTTCAGCGGTTCTTTGGAGTCGATGAGGTGCTATATAGCACCACTACCGTAAAACCTGTAAGCCCCTGTATAGTTCTTTAACTCTCTCTTAATCTAGTTGGGGAAAGGGTTACAACAACATTAAAATACAGTCTATTTCTTGAAGATATAATTTTTTTTTGCCCCCAAGGCCTCCATAAGGAAATATTCCAGGGCCCCCACATGAGACCTTTGACCTCAGAAAAAAGGACCTCTCCACAAACAGCAACACCAACTTCACACATTTCTAACCAGTTATTACCTTTATTTCTGGAGTATCTAAAACAGAAGTTCTTTATTGAGAATTAAGGTTTAGATGTTTCTTTTTTCAACTTACCGTTTTGGTGAATAGTGTTATGTATATAAATAATGTTTTGTAATTTCAGACACATCTGAAAATATTTATAAACCAAATTTTGATAAAACCTGACTGTTTCATTTAGGAGTGTGAGGCGCTGATGAATTAGTGTGGCATTTTGATTGGTTGTGTTTGAAAAAGGAAATCAAGATACTTCCTGTTAGATTTTTGTGTGTTATGTAGAGAATTGTGTGTTGTGTTTTGCAATAAGTGTTTTATGAAATTGAAAACTGATTCAAAGGCCGAGAATTAGTGTATGGTTTTGCATATTTAGTGTGTGGTTCTGGTGTTTGAGTGTCAGGTTTCAGAAATTATGTGGCAATTAAAAATTGAGTGTAAGCAGTTGAAACTGTATTAGCTCTCTATATAAAGCATATGGACAGAAAGACAAACGTTGTGCTGAAAGATGCACAACACACAATCTTACAGCCTAGGATGAAGCCATTATGTACATCAGGGTTCCTCAAATCTTGCCCTGGAGGACCAATGCGCGCTTTTGATTTTTGTTGAGTGTTAGCTCCAGACCCTGATCAACTCCCCTACCTGTGATTATCTATTTTTCGAGTGAATGTGTAGTGGTCATCACCGGCACCGGTGTTAATACTTTACTGTTATTTAGAAATCACAGATTCTCGCCTACGTCTTGGAATATATTGTACCAAATAAGACTTTTCACCACGTATTGTCATCAGAACCAGTAACAAGTCTGCCACGTTTGTTCTGACCAAAAGCTTTACAATAAATCGCGCTACCAATGGTGATTAAATCTAACGATTGATTAGCTCATAATCACATCAAACTGTGCAAATTATTATTATTGTTATACTTTTTTCTCAAATTGTTAATGTTAACATCAGCATTGCGTGACTATGTGTATAGTGTGTATCAGTGTGTGATTTCAGTTTTTGTACAGTCTAATCTCTAATTGTCATTCGAATTTAATAAAGAATTTTTTTTAACCCAAAAAGCAAATTATTCTTCCTTTTGAACTGGTTCTCTTTGAAATACAAATCCTGTGAAATCCCAGGCTATCTGTAATCAGAAACACATTTATAACTGGAATATAATTTAATTTAATTTAATTCAGTAACATGTGTTTAAACACATAATCCTTTCTGGATTATAATCCGCCATCAAAATGATACATTTATTTAATTATTCCAGCTGCTGTGAGATAAGGCTAACGATCCACCACCTGCAGCATCCGCACATGCAATAGCCTACTAGCCGGGACTCAAACTTTATGTTTACAGACGTGACGTAATGATGCAGCAGCATGCTCGAATTTCCCATGAAAACCTACCCGTACCACTCAAATTAGAAAACATAATTATAAGCTTACCATTGTGAATCGGGCTAAAGTAAGGAGATAGTTTTGAACACTGGCTTGTTATGTATTTGCTCAAATATTGATTTTGGATCATTTTTAAACAAAAAAAAGTTACGGACTGCAGCTTAACTGTAATGTTGTTAACCTGATTACAAAGCACGTAAGTTTATTTCAACATCCCTGGTTTCAATTCGATTAATATTAAAATAAATATTTGAATCTGCTCTTATGTCCCCACCAATGTCAAAAGCTTCTATACTGTGTTGGTGCATAAAATGTTACATTGAATACGGACCCATCTCTAAGATCTCCAGTTTGGTAATTGTGTTTTACAAAGCAATGCTATCCACAGGCAAAGGCAACCAGTGCCAAAAACTGAACTTTTTGATCTATAATGCTCATTTAATTTTTACAATACAGTTTTTTTTTTTTTTTCTCAATTGTTAACAAGGCAATGTGTTCAATACTGAAATCACATTTTCTAAATGGTTCACACACTTAGCGAAACAGAGGTTTATGCTAAACAAACTGAATAATTTAATTGTTTTCAGACAAAATTAATTCAATGGCCTCATTTCTCAAAATCCACAAACACTTTTGTCATTCATACTCCACAATCTGCAAAACACTATATATTTTCAGCATATTTTTAAAAATGCTAACAAATTGCTTTCAAAATTGTTAAAAGCACATTCAAAATAGAATGATGGTAATTTCCATGTATTTATGCAGTAATTATTTTGAAATATAGAAAATAAAATAATCAAGCTAATTGCAATTTCAGCTGAAAGCCTACTCAGGTGTCCTGCTTTAGTCTCATTAGCATGTTTTAGTAAAAGGGGATAGCTTGGAACTGATTTTGTTAGGAAATATGGATCAGGTTGGTGGGGAAAGTAGAGTAGTAGAGAGAACGCGAGAGTGCATGGAGGACAAAGGAGAGGAAAACCAAGAGCTGTGATCTCTGCTGAGATTAGGGCCACAATTATTGACCATGTTGTAAATCATGGCCTGTCTTTGAGAGAGGCCGGTCAAAGGGTGCAACCAAATCTGCACAGTTGCACCAATAGTACAAATTTTCTGACAAAACAACAGGTGAGATGAGCATCCTTTGATGATAACTGAACTACGTATTACAGTACAATATGATCCAAAGGTTGTCTCCAAGGGGAGGGAGAGGCAAAATCTTTTTCAGATGTGCAGGGAATTGTCATTGATGACATGGTAGTTGCCAACAATTCAATAAAACTGCAGGAAATTCGGGAGAGTACTGGCACACAATATTACTTTTGCAAATGTGAATATGGTCAGCACAATGACAATTGCCAATTGAGTCCTAGAGAAGCATAAAATAAGGATGAAGCAATTGTACACTGTACCCTTTGAGAGAAACCGTGAATGTGTGAAAGAACTCCGGTATCAGTATGTCCAGGTAAGATGTCTGTTCAGTTACCAAACAGGGTACATACACCGTTAAGCAATGTAAATGACTGTAAAACTGTCTGTAATTTAGAGGGTGATGGAGATGGAAGCCAGGTGAACTCCACATACTTATCTTTGTGGATGAAGCTGGATTCAACCTGGCAAAAACATGCTAAAGGGGAAGAAATGCGATTGGACAGAGCAACCATGGATGTCCCACGCCAGAAAGGATCTAACATCACAATGTGTGCAGCGCTGTCCAATGATGGTTTGCGGTTACACAAACCACTCATTGGCCCCTACAATACAGAGAGGCTAATTTCTTTTCTGGATGACCTAGATAATCAGCTTGTGCCAGCAGAGGAGAGAGGGGCATCAAACTCCCCTACCTTCATTGTTGTGTGGGATAATGTGGCATTCCACCACTCTGCTGCAGTCACAGACTGGTTTGCTGTACATCCCAGGATGTCAGTATTATACTTGCCTCCATACTCCCCTTTCTTAAACCCCATAGAGGAGTTTTTCCTCTGCGTGGAGGTGGAAGGTTTATGACCACCATCCATATGACCAGATGACTTTACTGGAGGCAACGAATGCGGGGTGTGGTGACATTTTCTCCTGAAGACCGCCAGGGTTGGATTAGACATTCCAGAAGGAGGACTAGAACCCTCACAGTATTTTACAATGACTGATTAGACTACGCATCAGTGGTGACAGTGACTTTTTTTTTTTTTTTTTTAAATCGGATATGCTGAGCAACTACTCCAGTAACAGACCATGCAAAATACCCAAAAATAATAGATTTAAAATATTGCCAAGTAACGCTGCAACCTTGCAAACAATAATAAAAACAGATAAGGACTTTAACTGTAAGCAACACGAGCTCACGCACAACAAAGAACAATAACATCTTAATGTTCAGAGGATTTGTTTAACGTATATCTTCAACATGCGTTGTCTATGACAAAAAAAGTTTAAGATGTTTTCAGTAGAATTTTTTTTTTAAATTTGCTTTGCTTGAGAAACCAAAAATATAAGGTGACAATTTTTTGCTGTGCCACACACGTTTTTTTTTCCACTCACTTAGTCCTAACTGATGTTGTTTAAAACAACCCGTTTTCTCGTTAAAACCAACTTTTTTTTTTCCTCTAATGAGGGTGTTTTTTTTTCTATTCATAAATGCATGTCATAAAAACAATGTTTTCCCATTATAATAGATATATAGTACAGTATATGAGCGCGCTAAGGGATTGTCCACGCTGCTGTCGCTACAGTCCTGACATAAACGAGGATCTGCACACTGCTGAAGTTATTGAAATAGGCCTACACGGTTTTAAATATAATTTTAATGTAATTGTTTTAATTGTAGCGGCATGTGTATTAGTATTAATCTCCAATCTGTCAACAATATAATGCTATCCAATTACTGCAGTATTTAGATGCAAGTCTAAGAATTGCGCACAAATGCAAAATGCCTCACATCTCTTGCAAAATGAAGCACTGCATTCAAAATATCACACGCATCTCAAAAGCAAACATTTGCAAACACCTTTGCCATAATATTCATTCCTGTTAGATTTGTGTTTTACATATTGTGTTGTGTACAATTTACATTGTGGTGTTTTGCAAAAAGTTATGAAACTATGATACTTCTATTAAAAAGGTAAAAATCTGAATTACAGTAAGATATTTTTTATTTTATTTTTTTTTTTTAAAAACTTTGTGGTAAATGGCAATATGCCACAAACGCTGTCGAATGAGTTTAAGTTATATTGAATCTAGAATATTCCTTTGCTGGAATATTCCATGTGGACAGTATCAGCACAATGGCAACTCTTATAATCCTGGGGTGTCCAAAAAGTTCTTTAAACTGCTTCAGGGCAATGAATGTTTGAAATGAAATATTATTAATTTGGCTGGGCTGAATTCCAGAGCTTGCTGAGTTTAATGTAAATAAAACTTACTGTGTGAGTTAAGTCCTCCTTGTTGGCAGTCATACAGAGCTAAGCAAACCATCATTTAGAAGCACTAAATCCTAACCCTGAATCTGGGCACATGACATTATGCCTGGTCTTTAGACTGACAATGTTTAAGGGCTAAAAAGAGAATGGTGTGTACTCCGTATCATGTGAGAGGAGAATTTTGGCACTTTTAACATATGTGGTATCATATAGACTTTGTGGATTCCGTCTTCGTCTTGACTTGTTTCTAAAGGGCAATCAAGACAACCATAAGTAACTATAAAATAGTTTTATTCATTTTTTTCCCCCATCAGTGATTGCATTTTTGAATTATTCAGTTCAGTTTAAAAAGTCACATTTTTTTTCTTTTCCTTTTGCCCAAAGACCTTTGGTAAAAAATGTGCTCTTTGCATGCAAAATGTTTCCATCTGTGAAGTAGTAGACTTGACTCATTTGCTGATTAAATGGCAAGGGAAGCACAAAGTTACTGATTCAACACAACATATGTGACAAATAAAGGCCTTGAATTCTTACCATTTGCTGAAATCCACTGAAGTGAATTAAGTATGGAGTATTAGTGCTGCTTTTTAAAGGTCAGTATCACTATCACTGAAATATACTTTATACTGCCCAACCTCCAAGATCTTTACACCTCCAGAGTGAGAAAAAGTGCTAAGAAAATCAGGACATAAGAACATTTTCTTCCCACAGGCTATATTCAGCATGAACAATTAAAACATTCATAACTATACACTGTCCATCATAACTGACAAATGTATACACAGAATCCGAAAATTTTACATTTGTAAATTACACGCTTGTAAATAACGTATCTGTACATGCATTTAAACAATTACATGTTTTTTTTCTCTATATATTTCTACTTCTGTATATAGTGCATTAAATGTTTTGTGAATCAATTTAAACAAAAAATTAATCTCATTGTTTGTTCTATACAAGTCGAACTGAAGCATGACAAGTAATGCAGCATTTGTTATGCCATTAATTGTTAGCATTTTGACATTCTGTGTGCTATGACTACCACTAGTTTTCAATCAAAAATGAACAGTCAATGTTTTGACTGAATGACTCCATTTTGAATCATGTTTGCTGTGTTTTGATACAGTTAGTATATGTAGAAAAAGGTATTCAAGATTTTGAAATGTAGAGTGTGTATTTAAAATGTGGTTTTGGCCAGAAAATTTACTATTTGGCTAATTGTGTCATGTAGGTATGTTCAGTGGTGGAAAGAGTACTGCAAATTTGAACACAAGTACTGTTACTGTCAGACTCTGTTCCTTGTTTTGTGTGTGTTTTGCTCCCTGTGTGCCTTCCTTGCCCTTATTTGGTCCTTCCTGTTCCTGTCCCCATTTAGTTCTATTAGTTCCAGGTGTTCCTTGTTATCCTCCTCACCTGTCTGCCTCTTAGTTATTGCCCTAGAGTTCGAGATGTTCTGTTCTCCCTTGTACGGAATTGTATATGTATACCTTGCTACGTGTGTTTTCCTTGGTCCCTGGATGTTATAAAAACTATATGTTTGACCCACTGCGATCTATTCTCCTTGTCATCTCGGTGGTCTCACGACAGTAGCGCACACTGTGACAGGTATCATTGATGAATATACTCAATTACAAGTAAAAGTACTACGCAGGCGATTAATTGAGAGATTTGAACTGCAAATATTGCGTAGCTTGTCAGTGAACTATGGCTCTGTGTATTAAATGCCACTCCATCTGAAAGCACGTGCTGGAGATTTACTATAATATCGAACCGGATTACGACGAGATAGCCTATGCGCATGAATAATCGCATGTGATATTTGCCCAGCCCTAACTTAATAATAATGCTGTAACCTATGGAATGGTTCCGACACTTGAAATATAGTGCAAGGAACATCATGAGATTGTTTGTCGCCTTTTATGGGGACTTACACGATACATTATCTGAAATCCGCTTCCGCGTCTGGGTCCTGTAACGCCTGCCAGATTCATTGCCCCCAAGAAAATCAACAAAACTGTGCTAATCTACCCCACAATGTCATGAAATACAGAAAAAATAGCTTATAACCCTAGCCTTAATCCTCCATACTTGAATCCCAGATTGGCCATGACAGTGCTCAGGCTAAAATCATAGTGTCTTTAAGACCGGGTGAGCACGAGGACTGTAGTGTGCACAGCAAATTTTTAAAAGCTTAGCTTAAATATGTAATATTAATTAAACAATGCTCATAAATGGCTGTTGAGATAATATTCTCAAGTGAAATAAGTAGAGGCATGCACCAGGTATCAGCAGTCCTTACGTCATGACTTAACAAAAGGATTCTCCCCAAGCCGTTAAACTGACGTCATCAGAGCCAGAATGCCATTCCAGAGCGGAAGCGAATTTACAGTTTTTGATTAAAGATTATGATGGCAGACAATTTTTATTTATTTATTTTTCAGTGTATTGACTTGCATGGTTTAATTGTTCACTACAAGGCTAGTATTGTGCACTAAAAAAGTAGGGTCATTTTTGATTTCATGACGAGTTTAACAATCATTTTCAATACCAATCGGCAAAACTACCACATACTGTATACTGCCATATAGATATTTTAATATTTTACTTTTTTTTTGTCCATCCATTTTTTTCAAGGCAATCATTATTTCAAGCTTTGAATTTGGTTTAATCCAAGTCTTCTAAAAAGTTTATATGATGAACAGATTTTAATATAGGTTTTTATTTATATACATATTACAAATATTGATCAATTAACATTACAAAAATCTCAATCTGAAACATTTGTTCATTCTGTATTTGTGTCTTTAAAATAGGGTTACTTTGTTGCAAAAGCTTACAGCACAAGGAAGCTTGATTTCAACTTTGATTTCAAACTGAATTTAATTTACAAAAAAAGACAAGTGCACAGTCAGTAATAAAATTATAAAACAAATGACCTCAATTCAGTTTGAGGTATCCAAGATATGACAACACTGAATTTTTATAAGCAGAGATTTAAGAGCCATATACAGTATGTTATTAGATAAAAGGAACATCAGATGTTTTTTTTCAGCTTTGACGTAATGTCTGCTACAAAGTAGTGATACAAGTTAGACAGACCCCTCAGGAAATAACGTTTACCATACGACAAATACCCAAAATCCTACAAATATCCCATTCCAAAACATTCTGCATAAACTGACATTGTAAAGGAAATTAAAGTCCATGCTTTGTGCTCACAAATCCGCGGTCTTTGAACTTCCGTTCACTCACCACCAGAGGTCACCCGCTCACCACATGGACTCTTACACTACACAGACTGTTGCACTATACCCTGGACTACATTTCCCATCATCCATTGCACTGATTACACCCACAGCTGTAACCAATCACACACCCTGCATAAGCCATGGACTTCCTCGGTTTCATGAGTGTATTTTTCTGGTTCATCTCTTAGTGATAGCGCTGTACAGGAAGCCATGAGTTGGTGTCTAGTATAGTCTAGTCTAGGTATTACCGTTTTCCTGATTCTTGACTGTGTACCTGGATTATCTATTGTTTTAACGTTTCAGATCTGTTTGCCCCTGCCTGGACTATTGCTGCATACCTGGATTATCTCTCTTTGCTTTGCCCTGTTGGATATTGTTCGCCAGAGTCTGATCACGTCTGTCCTTGGACTACTCTTGTGTTTCGACCCTGCCTGAGTTACTGACCACGTCTCTGTCTAATGAAGCTTGCAAATGGATCTGCACATCTCTCATCTCATTCGCCCCTTTACACTTTGATTGTTGAAAGACTTTCTGGTGCATTTCACTTACAGCCAATAAAATTTCTAGTTGCATTTTCATCGGTCAGGTGTGGATCTATTCTAAATGGTTGATAACTTTTGACAAAGTTTAATCCAGGAGCAAAGATAAATAATTTCTACTTTAAATGCATGGAGAGATCGCGACTGCACACAGTCCGAGTGTGCACAAGAAGTTCATTTGTATAAGTTAGGCCTATTTGAGAGCTCGCATCCAGTTTTCTGCGATTGCATGACTGTGTACTCCTGTTACAATAAAGAGCTCGCCACATTTGTGGGAATGATTAAAATTATGTGGAATACCTGCAATCCCACGAGGACATTCAGACTCTGTAATTGACAGAAGGCGGATGCGTGTCAAACTCATTGTCGGAGAGGAAAGAGAGACGCAGCTTGTATCGGTGTACATTCCGTAGATACTGTGGAAAATGAGTCAGATATTTCAGTATCAAAATATAGATATTTATGATAACTCTACCAAGTAGTTTATTTCTCCAAACTTTGAGTCCATAAATCACACTAAGCTCCCTCACTGTCTGATCAACTCTTCAGAACCTGCTGCAGTGGTGGCTTTTCCCGGTTCATGTATCAGGGCTTTTATTGGTCCCTTCACGATCGGATATCTATATTGGCTACTGAAGTTCCGTCAAAGGTTTGAATATCAATTCAAATTGTGGGCGTACTCAGTAACGAAGCTAGTGATTAAAATTAAGAGCGTTATTAGATTATTGTACTTAAGTACAAGTAAAGGTACAGCTTTAAAAGTATACTCAAAAAAGTACAAGTACCCGAAAAACAATCACGTAGTTTGTATTCACCAAAACTGATTTACTGAAGTTAAAACACGGACGGAATTGGCATTAGCACGAGTGCTGCTTGCTGTGAGGTGGGAGCGATGAGCCGGCAGAGGATTGCTCAGCCTTCCTCGAACAGTTGTTCACGATTTCTGATTTACTTAACGTATACTGCGTGAGGGGGGCTGTGATTGGATGATGACAGGTATCGGTGATCATTCTCAAGTGATCAGCACCGCTGCTGCTGTATCAGTCAGTGGTTAGATCAGCGCAGCAGTCAAAAAATGGCACAAGGGAGGTCACGTACGGGACAAATCAATTAGGCCCAAAATACGGGACGGTTGGCAACCCTAACGGTCATACACATAACATTATAATGAGAACACTATTATAATAAAATGCTGTGAATTTTTTGAGTTCAGTTGCCATGTTTCTGCACGTTGTTGCATGAAGAACGCGTCCACAAAAGGAATTCATTAAGAGCCGCGCAGACACGTTTGTGCATTTGGGGCATTTTGTGCAGATAGCTTATAAGTCGTAATATTACCGTTATGTTGTATAAATAACGAAGCTTATTCTATATGAGATAAATGATTAGTTAAATACCATTGATTAAAAACCTGCTATCAAATGCGTCACTCTACTGGTGAGCTTCGCAGCACGCACAGCTCAAAATAGAAATGCAGAACTTTAATAACTACTGTCACATACATAACGTTATAATAAGAGCACTATTGTAAAAAAATATATATTGTGAATTCTTAGGGTTTCACGTTTAATGTTAACTATTTTAATCAAAACATAAAACATTATTTAACCCGTTTGTATCTGCAAGACACCCGTTACACATTTTCCCTGTGTGTTAACATCAGTAATTATGAATGTCGAATGTCTGACTTGACTCTTGGTAATGTATTTTCCCCCTGCCCTAAACATATGATTCGATCGACGAGGAAACGGCACAGTCTTTTGAAGGGGCAGGGAGGCTCAAGTGGGAAAAAAAGGGCACATCTCATTTATTGTTCTAAACAAAACGTTAAAAATATATTAACAACTCTGACGTACTTACCAATTTCTTTTAATTCCCTCACACTCACCCAATTGTTTCATGTTGTTTCATTTTTCAACAAATGTCTACAAAATAATCAGTTCACAATGTTGTTATAATTACACTTACTGTACCATGCACACACACTGATGGTGACAAGAACTTTGTTTCACATTTGAGGGAGGGCTAAGATCTATAAGCATACAACATACTAATAGAACGGATAGTTCTGTCAGGACCACTATTGTCAAAATGATACTTAGCATAAAGTTTGGTTTGGCGGTATGCTTCTGTTCTGGGCAAGAACTCCCTGCCATCCATGACAGCTGTCTATTGGCCAATGAGCAGGGAGAGCCGCCATAACCCCCCCCCCCCCCCCCAGGGTTAACAGAACAGAACAAAGCAGATATCATTAATGTACTTAATGATATTTAAGGGTAACACTTTATTCAAGATAAAGGAGACTGATTAGCAAGGAATATCAGAAAGCAAAGTCCTCACTGTGGCGAAAGGAGGAGCTGGGGATAGAGGAGGGTAATTTGCTCCTGAGCAAGCTAAAAAGCTGCTGAATAATACTGAATAGAGCTTATAGGAATGCCACGATAGGTGTCGTATCCCTATAGGTAGACGTGGATCAGCTGAGAATCAGCTGATGAGCTTAACTTCACGGACCTGCCAGAAGTTAACGCTAAAGCTTAATTTCTGTCGGGACCACTATCGTCAAAATGATAGATGCTTAGCATAAAGTTTGGTTTGGCGGTGTGGTTCTGTTCTGGGCAAAAACCTCCCTGCCCATCCATGCAGCCTGTCATGAATGAGCAGGGAGAGCAGCAATAATAACCCCCCCAACACAAACGATAGGCCAGAACCGCCCAAACCACAACCGATGGCATTCTAAAAGAAGCATATCCTTCTGGAATAACAGAGACTGGGGCAGCAGCAACTTACAGGAGAAGGCAGCGAAGGGGTGCTCTTCTTTATAAGCAGCTGAGCAGCAAGCCCCTTACCGGAGGAGAGTAGCAGCGAAGGGGTGCTCTTTATAAGCAGCTAAGAAGAGCAGCAAGCCCCTTTAAAGCAATACCTGAAAAAGTTGCAGAAAGCCCACTAGAATTGGCAGCCTAGTTTGCAGCAAACATAGCGTACTGCAGCCATAGAAGCGAGCAATGAACGGATCAGAGATCACATTCTACTTTGCCTAAAAGCTTCAGCATCCATTTAAAAAGTCTATAACAACAGCATATAACTCAAATCAACTCATCAGTTTCTAGGTTGGCTGTCTCCCATTGACATTTGTGCTCGTTGTGTTACATGTCCTCAATCTGACAACCCGCGTGAGCATAGACAAAAATCCTTACCAATACACTAGATAGCTTTGCAACAAGCATGTTGCTTGCTTAAGAAGAGAAGCAGTGAAGGGGGCTTCTTTAATAAGCAGCTGAGAAGAGCATGCCCCTTTAATGCAGTACAGCATATGGTCAATACCCAAAGTTTAGGCAACAGCATGTTGCCCTATCCAGATAATCCTTAGCATTAATAACACCTTTAGTAGCAAAATGTGCATACTGCAAGTTAAGTATCAAGCACGTTACCAATACACTGTATAGCTTTAAGCAACAGCATATAACGGACTTACACACAGCTTGATGGAAATAATAATACATATAGGACGTGTAATGAAACAGCATCCTCAATACTAGATGAGCCTTAAGCAGCAAGCCTGCTTCATACCAGACAGTCTTAAACGGATTTAAAAACAAGCCTCAGCTGTGGTAAGTTTAACTGGGTAACGTTAAAGTTACCAGTGTGTCAAAGTACAACCAATAAGCCTAAAGCAACAGCGTGCCTAGCAAACCAACATGTTACTGAACAACTAGCCTTAAACAACGAGCAATATTTGACAATAGTATTTGCCAACATAGCGTTAAGCAATGAGAATGAAATAAGAAACTTAGCAGGAAATGTTGCTTAATAAAATTTTTATGGGGGAAGCATCCATAGCATTAAGCAATGAGAATGAAAAAAAAATTAAGCGCTGCTTGCACTTCCTTAGAATAATTGGACTATATTTAAATCCCTTGTGTCCATTTGAGCGCTCAGTCGTAACCTTCCAATCACCACCGAAGTTTTTTTTTTCCTTTCCTTCCCTTTCTCAGCCAGTTGATCATGTTTAATCAACACGTCATATCACCTTAATTTCTCATGCTCATATGCTCACATTACTCAGTGTGAGCACATATTCAAGCGGATCAGAAATTATGAATTTCTAATAAGTATTGAGTAGCAGTCCGGCAGGGGAAGCATACACCCTGCGGAAATACTTCGTCATTTATATTATATTCTTATATGTATAGAAGCCATTAGGAGCGATAAACGCGTGCTTCTGACGCAGCTGAAATCAACCGCACACTCACACAGCTAATGAAACATCAACCTTAGAAATAAACAACCGTAACATTGAGATTATGCTGCTGAATACAGCGAACCCCAGTTGAAACGCATACACGAGAATGCATTTAAACTTGTCCTCATGGCCTTAACTATCGGCGTGTCCTCAGAGCGACTACATGCTCTAGACTTCGTGTTGCTCCAGCTGTATGAACACAGATGCGTAAATGCTGCAGCAAATATGCTTTTTCCAATTAGCAGACCAGGTAATATACACAGCGATATGGATTAAAACAGCATTCACTTATCTTAGATGTGGACTTCAGACGTTCTGAAACACGCTGCAACAGTTTGATTTGCGAGCAGCGATGCGTAATTTGTTAGATGAGGAGCCTGAGATCAGAATTATGAAGTTATTGTTTAAGGCAGGACACTTCATGTACTGTTCAGTTTTGAGATTTTAGTCTATTTTGTACGGTGACGCATTGCTGCCACACACATATTATTTTTTCCACTCAATTATGTCCTAATAACGAGATGTTATGTCGTTTTAACAACATCTTTTATCTTTAAAACGACATCTTTTCTCGTAATAACAACATCTTTTCTCATTAAAACGACATATTTTCTCGTAATAAAGAGATGTTTTCTCGTTAAAACGACATATTTTCTCGTAAAAATTACATCTTTTCTCGTTAAAACGAGATGTTTTTCCGTGGTTAAAACGACAGATTTCTTGTCTGTAATACCGACATCTTTTCTCGTAATACCTAGATGTTTTCTCGTTAAAACTACATCTTTTCTCGTTAT